>CM052221.1:24546046-24677564 GCA_028454225.1 Lasioglossum leucozonium | reverse complement strand
AGTTCTTTGATTTTGTCACAAATTTCGTCCGAATTGCCCACTGTGCGCCGCGCCGCGCCGCGCCGCAGCGATCGAACAGCAGTAGAAACAATAGTATTTATTGACAGTCGCGTGATTTGCCGTTTACCGCAGGCTGGCCTACGGACGTGTTCGAGTAACGAATATACTATTTTTTTAACGGTGTTTCAATTGAAGCCGGGCGCTACATGATTGCTTACAATGTGACGCGGGTATATTCCGAGCGGAAAAGGAAACTTTTTTGTTTCAAATAGAGTGTATGAAAACGAACGGTTTCAATGGAACCCGTTCACGCTTACCACGGTGAAAGGCGAGCCGTGCTTCCGTTTTTCGGTGATCATTAAAACGAGATCGGTGTGTAGTGTACGAGATGCGGCGCGGCGGCGGACCATTTTTGATATGACAAGTTTTTAATCAGTCCGCGGTCGCACGAGTAAGCAAACGTAAAACACGATAAGCAGCGGATCGATCGTTACAATTTTTAACGGCGCCGTTTTAAATCACCCACGAAATTATTAGTTGAAACGATCCACGGGTGTTAACGATATTCCGCGGGATAATGCGTCGACGCGGTAATACGTGTTTTCGCTTTAATGATCGCGACAGCTCGCGCGATAAATAACCGTGAGCGTTTACTTAATCGCTTCGATCCGAACGATGACTACGGCAAGGTATTTGCCCGGCGAATCATAAATTATCGAATATCGCGCTGAAAATGCGTCGCCCGAGAGAGTGCAAACACTTTTTGTCTCCGAAAAATATGCACCGTAGAATTTCTGAAAGCGTTGTCTCAGCGACGTTGCTGAAAAGGCGATAAAACATCGTTTTTACCAGAGATCGGAGCAAACAGAGTTGTCTTTCGGAAAAAAATTTCTCTGCGAACTTTTATATGTTTCGCTTAGAAACTAACGTATCCGTTGCGGAATTTTTGTGGAGAAAATGTTATCTCGTCAAGAGATATTTGAAAATCTGTATAGTAAATATTTAGAACGTACGAAAGGCACAACCGCGTAAGCTCCCGTAATTTTGCCAGACTTCTCGAACACTCTTGCAGAAACGGCTCGCGGAAGAATCATGGACAATTGTCAAAGGAAGAAAATGGTTTTTTGATGCCGGAAAAAGCGTACGGTCCCTTAACTGAATTCCCTCTCCCGACGGATAACGGGCGGCAGTAATCTTCTCATTCAAGGCGAGAGTCAGCAGGCGAAAAGAAAGTTCGGCAACGAGGTTTTCCAACTGAAGCCATATTTTATATTTGAGCGACAGCATTATTCCTGGCTTAGGGGACGCGCGCGCGCGCGATCACGCGACCAATATGCGAGCGGCACTTTCGAGGCCGGGCGAATTTCCGGATAAAACTTCTTTTATTGTGCCGCTTATACCGCTCGAAACTTTTATGGACAATTCACCGAGACGAACTAAATACGGTGTCGAGGGGGGGTTGGAAAGCGCGCGAGACCGAAAGAAATGGTACGCCGCTCCTATTGCGCAACCGGCGAAACGTTCCAGCGATTCGAACGACCGACGAATTCCTCATGCTCGGATTCCGCTTCGAGTATGGCTCGAGGGATGCCGATCCTAAATTGCGTCACACACGATCCTGCGTATTGACTTGTAATGCTCTTCGGCTCGAACCGTTTGCGACACGGGGAGCCTGAAGTCAAAGCAGATATCGCGGAACGAGCTAAAGGAGTCGCGGGATGAAAATTCCCGGAAACGAACCGGTTCCCAGCCTTTGAAACAAGGAGCCCCGGTCCGCGTGCAGAAGTTCCCCGGTTGCTAAATTGTTCCTGAATCCACTTGTTATTCACGCGTGCGCTTCAACGCGGGGGGTTCTTAATTAGAGGTTCTTTATTATTTTTTATAACCTGCGAGATTCTGCGAATTTTCATAGGATCAGATTGCACAAATTATATTCGTTGACGCGTTCGCTGCCACGTCGGTCATACGTCGATGACATAATTATTAACGTCACCTTTAGCTCTCATGAAATCTTCATTGGGCAAGCGTTTACATCCCAACGATTACCGCTCCGGCACAATTATAACACAGATCCGACTGAAAAAACGGGAAATTAAACGGGCGCTCGGATCTTCCATTAAAAGTTTCGCTGGCTTGAAAACAGAAGAAAAAATTGGCCGGAACTTCGTTCGACTTTAGCGTCTTCCTTCGCGCGTGAAATAAAACACAACAGGCATAAAATCCTTTAGTTATACTTGACAAAATACCTTCCCGAGCTTCGCCGAGCGCATCCTCTAACGTCAACAACCCTTTAAACGTTAACTCACCTGCTGTTGAACGACGACGTAATTCTAGTCGCGTAGCGACGAACTATTAGACTTTGCAGTTTACGATTTTCTACGAGACACATCCTAGATTCCGTAGTGCATTTGTTCATCGTAAATACACGCCATCTGCAATTCTCACGTGCAATCTACAAAATTCATGCCTGAGAAAGAACGTAGTGTTTTCCGGAGATGCGAGCATCTGTAAAACCGTAGAACATGTTTCTTATAGCGCGGAGAACGTGTCGTGATAACTTGGTCATGAAGTTTTCAAGGTATTTATGACTCGCGTTTACGGAGTGTTTCATTACGGGCGTTCGCAGCGTTGTACTTCTAGCGGGATATAATTACAGACTGTGTTGTCAGTTTCTTATAATTAGAACCTGGGTCTTTGAGCGAAATAAGACACATCAATTGCAAGACACAGGATACATAATTTGAATGTAGTGAAAATAATATGTTAATACTAAACTCTTCTAATCTTTCTACTGCAATCTTAACGATTATCGTCGCGCATAACAGGCGTCCTTGGTCGTCCGTGACCGAGGGGGCGGGCGCCACGCGCCGTCCGGAAACCTAATTATTTGCACTTACGTGTCGGTTTACCGGCGGAACGACGTACGGAATTTGCGGCGGCCACGCCTCATTGACGGTGCCCGTCGAAAAATCCGGAGGGTGGCGTGCACCGGAAACGTCGGTACTGCGGCTTCCGGTCGGTCGTCGTACGTGCGTTGAAAACGACACGTTGTCGTCGCGACGCCGCGCGCCGCACCGTAGAAGGAAACAGGAACGCTGAACGGGAGATAGAGGAGGCCGCGAGGAGCGTCGGACGCGTAACTGGCAATTTCCGACGTGCGGGCAGAGCCCGTGCCCGAGGAGCCGGGGGTGGTACGTTAATTGGCGTTCATCTGGAAAAGGTTTACCAACACGAGCGACTACGGGGCCGGGAGCTTGGGAAGGAAGGAGGAGCCGTGGATGATCGCGGGAAACGCTCGGCCAAAGGCTGCGGCACAAGCAGGGGGGTCAGGGGGCCAGGCCGGAGGAGGAAGGTCGGCTAATTATCCCGCGGGAAAAATTCCTCCGGGCACGAACAAGGGAAAAGCGGCGACGTGCTGCCGACCCGCGCGCCGCGCCGCCGCTCCGCCCGGCATCATCTCCATAACTCTTGAACGGGATTGTTAATTAGATTTTTTTTCCTCGGGCTCGCACCCCGCTCGCTGTTTCATTATAACGCGCTGGCCGCCCTCCGTTCTCTCTCTCTCTCTCTCTCTCTCTCTCTCTCTCTCAGTCTTCCCACGTTTAACCTTTTCCTCCGCGGCGGGTCCCCTTTGGAATTGTTTTGACCTGTTTGCTCAAACCTTCCTCTGTCTCCCGCTCTTTCCTTTTTCCCCTCGTTTTTCACCGCCCCGCTCCCGCCTTGCTCCCTAGCTTCTGCCTCGACGCCGCGCTTCTTCGTTCTTCCTCGACCCGTTCGACCGGCGCCATCTTTTTTCATTTTGTTCGTCGTGCACCACCTGCCTCGTTTTTTTGCGGCGTCGCCTTGCGACTGCTGCTCTTCCCGGATTTTTAAGAGGGTTGCCTGTGGTCTGCGCGTTAGTGTAGGCTACGTGTCGTTTTTAACACTTTACGGGACCGAGCGTACTCGCGTTCGCGTGCTCCGAATATTGTTGAAACGAGAAAGCAGAATCACAGTAATCGTTCGGGCAGTTTTAAGAGGACGATAACATTTTTATTATCGAACACATGGAATTATGTCGTGAATACTTAAGTTATTCGTTACTGGATTACTTCGTAATCGTAATCATTAATTATGCATACGATTTCACGTAATGGGGGTGGTAGAGCAGGGCTCGCGATGTCACCAGTTTCCCCCAGTATTGGCGGGACAGTTCTCCGAAGGTGACGTCATGCATTCCTCCGTAGAGATCTGTTGCGGTTACGCAACTTGCGGGACGCGCACTGTGCAAGTATCTGGCGCGCCATCTTCTCGTGGACGAACAGTACGTTTAGTACTGGCCGCAACCGGTGTTACTAATGTTTACTTCCCCCTCGCTCGCTTGTTCTCTCGCACACACTCTTTTGCTCTTTGCCTTCGCGGTTCATCCCTGTTTGTCCGCTGCAGGTTTTTTTCCCTCTCGGCTCCGGTCTCGCGCACCACTTGATAGCGGTTCACCGCAGCCATTTTCTTTTAACAGCTGCTCCTTCCCGTTCCCCCGTTTTATTTATTCGTTCGACCCGACCGCCCACCAGTAGTTCGTTGCTTTCTACGCTTCGCGGCGCGAGCTTTTATTTTCTCCTGTCCCGTACGGTACCACGGCACGCCGCGCCGCGCCGCGTCGCCGGTTCTCCAGGAGCAGGCGTCGTTACTTCCGCTTCCTCGTCGTCCTGGTAATATCCTGGCGCCGCGCGGAAACGTTCGACGGAATAGAGCGCCTCCGACGAGCCTCGAACCCGGCAGGATATCGGAACCGAGCTTGCGAACCGGCAGTGAAACTGTTACTAGCGCTTCTCACCTACGGGCTACCTTCGGGTTCTCTCGCAAACCTCTTTCGCTCTATCATCCGACGACACTGTCTTCTTTTACAACGAAAGCTCCTCCAATCCTGCTAAAGAAGCTCGAGCGCCGGCTTTTTCCTTCGCAAGCTCGTCATCCGGCTTGCGCTAAACAAATTGAATCGAAATTCCCCCTATCCGGGTCTAGAGTGTGTTCGCGTACGAATTTCATGATTCCAGAGCGGCCAAATTGGACCGGGAAGATTGATTTTTACGGATAGAATAGCCCTTGCTTCGAGGAAATCGCGAAATCCTGTTGGAATTCTAAAGAAACTGAAGGAAACCGACCTCGATTGACTGAAAATACACTTAGGAATTTATGAATCGTTTTTTTCTTTTGTGGTTCTAAAGGGCTGAAATTGAAGGGAATAGACAGAACTTTAACCCTTTTAGTTCCAACTATTTATATAAATATAATAAGACCAAAATTTTTTTTTCAGTAACGTTATACTAGCTACACGATCAACTTGTTCTGTAATAGATCTGTTTGACGCTTGGCGTGCATCATGGAGTTATCCTTTCGTTTTCAGGTCCGATATGATTGAAAATTTAATACTTATACTTTATACTACGTGATCTAAATAAAACTGTGATCAAACGATGATTATGTGCAAATATTGTTTGTAGAAGAGAAACTTGTTTCTATGTTTTTCATCATGTTTTATATTGGTGTTATTCGTATGATTTTCAACAAATATTGAAATACAATTGGAATTACTTTATTCTTTCTTTATTTCGTAATATGTTGCTTTTTGAATTTTGTAAATATCATTTTTAAAGCAAGTTTAGCAAATTCGTCAAATTGGCTCGGTATTCTTGACATTGGTATAATACTTTTGCTCGGCACTAAAAGGGTTAAGATAGATACGCTCAAATTAAGAAGGAGTCGCGAAATCTCGAGAAATCGTGGTTGCTAATCGGATCTAATAAAACTCGGTATCGAGCCGGCTACGCGGAAGTGTGAGTGCGCGAAGTTGGTCGATTTGCCGCGTCGTAAACGCGGCTACATCCTCGCCGCAGCCGACGAACTAATTACGCGATGATGCTAAATTAATTTCCTGCAAGATTCCGTTCGTTGTTCCTGACCTTTGTCGCGAGCTTAAGCCGACCGGGCCGCTTTGTACACCCCTGGGATCGAAGTTCCGCGAAACACTTCTGAAACTCGGCTCCTGTGCGGCCGGGCTCTGTTCCGCGCGTCCCTTTGTGATCGGCCGTTTGTCCAAGTTCAAACGCCGTGGACAGGAACGTCGTCGTCCTCGCTGGATAGGCGGATAGCCTGGATAGCTCTGCCTGCAGCGAGTAACGGGGTTCGAACACGTTCGAATGTACACCGAATGCACCGTCATTAGACCGCTGGACTTGTGAAGGACACTCCTGGAATCCAAAGAGGAAAACGTGTTACACGTGGAAAGCACTGTTCGGAAAAATTAAGTTCTGTGGATTTTTTTGTTAAAAAAAAAGAAAAATGTTTCAATGTATGCGTTGCAAAAAAAATTGTCGCCATTTTAATCGAAGATCATCCATCAAAGGAAACCCTACGACACGAAAATAGAAATGCGCCGGCGTTGTCTCCCGATCGATTCTGAAAAGCGGCTCGTTCCGCTTCCGACGAGCAGTTCCAGCAGTATCGTGTGTCTCAAAGAGGCTCTTGACGAGCACGATGATTTTTTGAACGCAAATCTGCGGACCCGGCATGAATTTTTATTAACCCGACAAATTTTGTATGAATCGTATGCATGGGCCGGGACGGAAGAGCCGTGGAGAGAGAGAGAGAGAGGAAAATGGCGGATGAAAGTCAAATACGGTGACGGATATACGAGGGACTTCAAAAGAATGCAGATCAGCCCGAGCACCTCTTGGTCTAACTGTTTTCGTCATTAGGAGGAGACGAATACGTAAGCGCGGATCAGTTTCCGTCGCGGTGGTTGCCTTTGTTGACCCGTTTCCTCGGTGTTGAAATACTTACACGTATAACAATGTTCGTCGACGATGATCGACCGACACCAGTCTCGGTCTGTTTACGCAGAAATCCACGGATCACGAACGATTAACGAATGTGAAGGAACATCGCGGACCATCGAGGAACCAGACCACGTTCCGGGCTCGTAAAATATCGGGATAGAATTCCCTGATTCTCAGGCGGCAGTTTCTCAATCAGAAAGAATGTTGTCTCGAGACGACTCATTTTCGAGAGGATATCGCACACGGTAAGCGACGGTAAGCGAGAATGCGTTCCACGAATTTTTCATAACTCGCGAAACGTTCAAGCTCTGATTTCTGTTGGGAATACGGTGGATATCGGAATCGCTCCGATGGTCGTTCCCCGATGTAACCTCTCTCCCGACTACGAGGAAGACGACGCGGAAGACGCGGAGGACGCTAAACTTTTTCTCCGTTCCGAGTCTCGCGCTTCCGTTTAACGAAATCTATTTTCGCTAAGTGATCAGCGTAAAACACCGAGTCACGAGTAAACGTAAAATCAGGAACCTAAATGGAAGCGCGAGGAAAACCGAGGCAGAGAGCAAGGGAGAAAAATGCTCCTCGAAGACGATCAGATTTCGCTTTAATAGATTTCTCAGTTCCGCCTCGACTCCGTTGCGCTGCGCCGCGCCGCGCCTCGCCGGTCGAATCGAAGTTTATTTCTCCGTTAACTCCCCTCTCTCTCTCTCCCCCTTGAGCACCGCCGGAAAAACTTGAAGTTAAGATTCCCGTGAAACTCGCCGGTCGGAGCTTCGGTACAAGACGCCATTTGTCGCTGTGAATTGTCAGTTTTATTCGATCGGGAGGGACGCGGCCCGAGGAACGAGCAAACGATTGCAATCGTTTAGCGGGCGGCCACTCTTTCTTGGTTTTTCGGTCGTTATCCGTGTACCTGCTGCTGTCTCCGACGGAGTTTATCGCGTAGTAGACGACCGAAACACACTGACTCCCGATGTCAAGCAGAGGAACAGCTGCGTCTGAACATGACTCGGCTGTTTCCACTCGCGGAACAAACATCGATGATCGCGCGCGCGCGGGTTTGGCTGTCCTCGACAGCAAGGACTATTTTCCGATGCGTTCCGGCGGTTCGCAGTAGTACGCCCGAACTCCAGCGTGGTTCCTACACGTGTCAGTTACATTAATAAGCTGTTCGATTACAGTAGAGCCTCAATAGTTACGCGAATCGGGCCTGAAAACGCCTGCGAGTGTCGAGGTTTCCGCAACTGTCCAGGCAACCAATCTTCTTTTCTCTCACTGTCGCGTGTTTCTCAATTTGCGTTCGCATCAACAACCATTATAAATCTCTTTTCCCCACGTTTCCCAAAGCGCGTCTTTCGGACAGAACCGTCGAGAATCAACGTGTAAAAGAAAGCCGATGCCCGAGAGAGAATCGGCTGCCCTCTCGAGCGAGCGAAAGTCTTTATTTGTCGCCGTGACGACGGTGAAATTCGCTAGAAAAGAAAGACGGGTCAGGCTGCTGTCCGATGGAGACGCCATTTATCTTTCGGTGTGGATCCACACGCCGAAATGAACACTGCGGAAAGGATACTCTTTTTCCGTTTTTTTTTTCGCTCTTCCTTCTTCCTCTATTTTTTTTTTCAACTGAGAGAATGAAACGTGACCCGGCGAAATTCGGCGACGCTTCGTGACGGCACTTCCGTCAACCATTGTTACGGCTATGTACGTGCGATGTATATACATATGTATGTGCACATATACATGTTGAACTCATGCGTCGGCTTCTATTGCGTTGAGGAATTTCATCAGACCGAGTTAGAGCTTCTTCCTTCTCGCTTTTCCGCGTCGTTTTTTCCCCTCCGGGGAAATTGAATCGACGCTCTTTGGGAATATCGCACTCTATTGCGTACATACGATATGATAAGTCGCGAAGCAACTCCTGTTAATCTCCGTGCCAGAGAAATCCAACCAGCTGCTCGATTTTCATCCGAATTTCGACGTAGACGCGTCATTCGAACGTGTGCAAAGAAGTTTTAGTAATTTGTTAACGACATGGAATATTTTCATAGTCTTATTCGACCGTTCCTCGATGGAAATACTGATTCATATTTATCTTGCCGTTTTAATCTTCTGTTTTATTTGAGCGCGGACCGTGTACCTATGCACTTCTTCCCTCTCTTGTTTGCTTTTCTTTATTCTCTACTTAATCCTATGCAGTGTTTGTTCTATTCTTTTGCACTTCTGTATATTTACATTTAACCTCTTTCTCTCTTTCTCTCTGTCTCTCCTATGTTTACCTTTCTTTCACCGTATGCAATGTTCATTCTACTCTTTTATGCTTCTCTATACTTTGCAGGTATATTCTTCGCGTATTTATACATCGGGCTTTTGTATTTATTATTTTCTTCTCTACTGTATCTTGCCTTGCTCCCTTATCTCTTTTTTCGTATATGCTGCTGTAGGCTCGGCATCTTTTTTAATCGTTTCTTCCTCGCATAAAAGGGACGCTGTTGCGCAAACAATTTTTATTGCGCAAAAAACACTGAAAGCATTCCAGAACAATTTTATTTTCACTTCAATTCAGTACTCTTCGGATAGCAGCCATTTTGTTGAAAAAAGCGTTCCGCATGATTTTAGTTCACAAGATATGCGTAGAATTTGAAGATTATTCATTAATTAATTGTCGAGACATACAATAATAATAATTTCATACAAATTACGCAGTGTTATCTCGACCTGTAGTCATGCGTGCATGCGAAATTTTGAAAAACTTTACCTATAGTAACCTAACAATTTTTATGTCATAAATTTGTTTAAATACTCCGAATGGAAGTAGTCCTTACGGTTCAAGAACATGTTTAAGACATACGCCCGAACACAGTTCAGTCAAAAGGGATGCAGCACAGGAATAAATGTTCAGAGATGTGCCAAGGGAAGCTCGAAAGCTGTAAATTAGAGGAGCACGCCGGCAGCGCAACAGAAAACGGGGAGGAGATTTCCATTGGCTGGTTGCGAGGCGAGAGGAGCGATTCACGGCGACACGTCGAGAAATCTGGGAAGGATTCGAGTGACCGCGGGACGTCCAGGACATCCTTATCCAGCGTGGTATTTCCACGGAAGCGTGCATTCGATTAAACGGAGGGTTTTCGCGCCCCATTGGCCCCGGCTGTCGTTCAGGAAACATCCTGGAGGCAAACGGATCCCCGGCGCGGCGGCCAACAAAAATAGCCAGCTTTTACGTACCGTGCGCGGCACCGGTGTACACCGTTCCTATTGAAAATACCCAGAGGGACATCCTTTCGAGCTGTTGATTTCCAGTGGAAATGTAAATTTCCCCCGGTATATTAAACTCTACCGGAGCCGAACGCAACGCGGAAAATTTTCCGGCGTTCGCCGTGGGGCGGCGTTCCCGTCGCCGGGATTTCTGCCGGGAATACCCGGGGCCTCAGTTTCTGCAACGGCCAATATTGACGCAACAGCACGCGTATCCTTCTTCGTCTTCTTGCGCGTCCCGTCCTGGGACAACGATGGGAGGAGGACTGAAACAACAGGACACGACACCGTCCGCCTCTCGCGACTGTGTAAATCCGGTCGAAGATCACCGAGCCACCAATCCCCTCCTCTCCTCTTCTCGTTGGGTCGCCCCGGTTTATTGGACGCTCTAGGTAAACCCGTACAATTGATCGGAAGAGAGGGACGATCGAACGTGCACGGTCGAGGGTGTGCTTGATTACTGTGCTCGGCAAGGCTGTTCAATCAACCACCGAGCAGATCCGCTCCCGGCAGAAGCGTCGGACCTGTTTTCTTCGAGAACCGACGCGGCGCGGTGGCCAGCGTTACACGTCTTCGCGCGATTCTCGTCAACTCGAACGAGAATTCACGAAACCTTTCTTCCTGTTGCTAATAATTATCGCGAGTCAGTTGGTACCAATGAGAGAGAAGGTTAAATATGTTGGTACGAGTGTGGAAGAAGGTTGAAGTTGATATGAGAGAAAATTGGTTCGAATGTGCGGGAGAAGGCGGGAAGTGAGTGTCACTCGGTCTGTTTGGGTTCGAACCGCGTGCCGGTATGATTGTCGATGTAGAGAGCGAGCACGTACGATAAAATATTATTAGGAACAACGTTGTTAAGTAATTATTCGATAATCGCAATCTAGTTCAATAGTATCGTGAACTGTATATTTGTAAATGAATCAGAAATAACAATCAGAAATAAATCAGAAATAACAAAGCTAGAATACGTCCGTAATCGTCAGGACCAAACGTTTAGTTACACCGTGTACATTTTCAGTGTCAGAATTGGCGAGGGAGCGGAAAAAAAGAGGAAATCAATTTCCGAGCGATCGGTATCAGAAAATCGCCCGGAGACCGTGTTAATATAATTTCGCATAAATCCTCGCGCAGATCGCGTGACCCGGGGCCATCGACGAGCGCACACTCAGCAGAGAATTCTCGAGCGCCTCTTCTATCGCGAACCAAGAGAAAGAGAGAGAGAGAGAGAGCCAATCGGAGCGTGCAAAAGGTTCGGTCGCGTTCCGTTCGGGGAGCAACGTTGAGAAAGAGGAAAGACCGTGGAGCCGAAGATCGTAACGGACACTTTGGCAAATTTCCTTAGCTCTCCGAGCGACCGTTCTGTCCGGCAGTTTCTTTGAGGTCCTCGATTCGACATTTTGACCGCCGTTACCGCCGTAATGGCACAATTTATTCCAACTTCCGGCGCGGTGGGAGGGACGAGGACGAGGAGGACGACGACGAGAAGGAAGCTCGAAGAAGAAAAAGACCCGGGGAAGAATGGGTGTGGGAAAAGAATGGAAAATAAAAGAAAAACATCGGGACGCTATCCAGGATTTGGCGAAGGGCTCCAACCCTGTCAGGAAAAGTTGCCGGTTCTCGGCGACGATGGCGGCCCTTTCGCCTCCAAGTGGAATTCAATATCGCGGCCGGCCGACTTGAAAGACCAAACCAGCCATCGCGGTTAACGATACCGGCCAGAATGCTGGGAAAAGCGCGAAAGTGGAACGAACGGGGCTGGGAGCAGCCGGAAGCATACCGAGGAAGAAGTTTCGCCCCTTGTGTAAGCCGGCGTTCGCCTTGAATTCAATAGAACCTCAAAACGTATTTAGCTCGAGTCGGGCTAAATACATCGCCGCCTCCGAGTTCCGCTTCGCTTTTCATTCGACGAATAAATTTCGGGGTCGACGGATATACTAGTCCCAACGGGCGCTGAATTCGTCGCCGCGACGACGACGACGACGACGACGACCAAATTCCTTCCTGAAAAGAATGACGAGGCAGCATCACGTCTGCTGGATACGAGTACTTTGCGACGGATTACGAAAAATTAACACGTTCACCGCCACGTCGCACGGTAGCCCGTTCGCCACGAAAAGCTAGCCAAAAGCTGGCCAAAAATTTTTATTCTGCTCGCAAAATAAACCTACTTTTTCTCTCGAGTTATAACTTCTTTCAAATAATTCGGGAAACCCTTGTAAACTGCCTCGCTTAACGCTGGGAAGTTTTTATACGCAAATAAATTCGGTAACAACCAATAAATAATGGTCCGCGTTTTTCGTTAATAACTCCCGAAGCAAGCCACCGAGAGCATTTTCGCAAAGGAGAAAGTTACTTCGAATGACCCGAGGAACCGCCTCCTTCAAGAAATAAAAATTTTTTTTAGCGCTCTGTATAACAAGCAGTTCCAGCGTTACTAATTTTCATAATTCTACTGTGATACTTTGGGCACATATTTTTTTTAGATGTTAAGCTACGAGAAGCATAAACGAGCCATTCTTCCGTAAAATATTCTACATGCAAAGAAGCTACCATATGAAAGTTGCATGGGACCGGGAGAATTCCGACCAAGGCAAATTTCATTTCCTATACTGTCAATGTAAAGAGATAAGTTCGAGTTACGTTTTTGAATGGACCCGTGAACGTTCGTGTCTGTGCGTGGCCCGATTCAGACTTCGTTTGCATTCGTTAAGGGACACGGTTTCGAATAGAAGACGGTCGACACCTCGGTCGTTATTGTTTTGCGAAAAACAGGCTCCAACGGAGATGCTAATCTCGCTTAATCCCGGCAGCCTCCTCGAACGCGGTAAACTTCCGGCTCGATTGTTTTAGAACGAAGATAAAGGCGGAGCGTTTGCGTCTGAGACGATAAGAGCCTCAAACGACACAGATACGTTTCCCCTGTCAGCCGAGACTGTGCTGTGATAACGTAACAAGTCTCAATCGTCTTATCGATCGAGAAGTACCTGCGGAACGATCCCGTTCACTTTCTCTTCCGCTCAACGTTCTCGCAGAAAATAGCATAGAAATGAAACGAACATTCCAAGTTAAAGTAAATTACCGTATTTTATTATTGCGCTGCGGATCTTTACGAGAAATTATTTGTATCGATCCGCAGTCTATTAATTATACAAACATCGGCGCGTGTTTGTGTTGCCACTTAGCTGCGCACGTCGGAAGACGCGCGGCGCTCACTACATTTCAACATGGCGGCGCTCTTACCTCTCAAAGACGGAGGAAATCGTTGAACTTTAAACGCGCATAACTTTTCAACCAGTAGATTCCTAACATTAAAACATTGATTTTCGACATTTTCTCGTTGAAATCTATACGATTGCATTTTGAAAAGTTAAAAATTCTTGGTTTCCTCGAATGAAGTTAAACTCATGTTTGTCACACATAGCGGATTCTAGGCATTTATGGAAAAATTGAGTAGAGAACGAAAGAGAACGAAGATTGAAAGAATTTAAAATTATCTGAGAGAATCGATTACCAAATGCATAATAGTAAATGCGTGAAATGAATCGCGAGCGTAATCAGGCGATTGAAATTAACCATATTACAGGACGCGGACGAGTATAAATAATATTAAAACGGACTGAAAGGTACAAAGCAGAGTAATCTGCTTTCTGGCTACGATAATTAGTAGAATAAATGTGCTTTCGCGAGCTTCCGTTGAAATTCCCGATTTTCAGCGGCGCATCTTCGCGTCACGATGTTACCGAACGCGGTCCAATATTTGTCTCGTCCTCCGAAAACAATGCGAAGAATCTGGCTGGTATTTATGAAAATTTATACATCTGATAGGTATTTCATTAATTCCGCGGAAGGTTTCATTGGACAGAAAGCTTCCCTCCCGTATCTCATGAACGCCTGAACGTTCGCACCGCCGTGCCGCGCCGCACCACGGCAGAATTTAATTACACGAAGTTAAATTACAATAATGACTGCCATTGCTTTGTAACTCGTCCGGTAATACCACGGACAGTGAGTAATCGAGACCTTCAACGTTGACCGCAAGTAGATAACGATTTATTTTGACAAGAGGCGGTAATAAAGGATCCGGGCCGTAGAATGATAGCTATTAACCTCGACGTGTAGCTTAACACCTTCAAAATTAATTTAATGAAATTCTCAAAAATAATTTTCAAACTTTTCGCTTCGCTTACGCTAACCGTTCGTGCGGTGGTTTAAGTAGAATTCGAATCTGTCCAATCCAATTTCATGTATGTAATGATATTTGGTCCCCTCAGGATTTCAAATCCATTCCACCACTTCTCCCTTTACCAATCATCAACTATCACCTAATTTCAAACGGTACCTACTTTTTATCAAGGTGGGTTCCGAACCACCTATTTTGCCAACAACACGTGAAACGCACCCAGAGGGTCACTTCCCGGCTTTTTACGCCGCCCTACGTCGTTTAACTTCGGTGATCGAACGAGAACCGGTATTTTCAGCGAGGCAATGGTCGTTGACCAATCCAATTTCATGTTCATCCGATTTCTAACCAGTGTCAATTTTTAATCCCACTTTTTAATCCCAATTACAAAAAGAAATTATAACGTGAGACGTATCATTTTCATCAAAATTGAACATTCTTCAGCGCTTACATCAGACTATAATTTATTCGAAAATAGAAGAAAGAACCGAAGGATCGTTCGATTAGGATTTATTGACCGCGTTGATTACAATAATTAAACGAGAAGCGGTTCTCCGAATTTCCAGTGATCTTCGCCCACCGGACCGATCCCTTAATCCTTCGAGCAACGATTCCAAGACCGTCCTGTGCAGCTTCCCATCGCCGGTCGCCGTTCGATTAGCAATTCCCCACGGGCGATCGATCGGCCGGCACGGCGCGGCGCATTATACGTATTATAATCCGGAAGATAAAATATCAGCTCGCAGCCAGCGAGCGTACAGGTTCCATTTGCTCGTCGGGAAAGTCCTCCCCTGGTTCCCCTCGACTCGAAGGCCTCCCGATATCTCGGCTCCGAACTTCCCGACAGCCTCCCTTAAAACCCGAATTGTTCTCTCGAAAGGTAATTGATCTGGATTTTCCCTCGAACTTTTAATAGTATTTTCTATTTCACCCGGAGAGAAAGAAAGAGAGCTCGAGTCTCGGGTTGAACACGATCTCGTATCTCGCAAACGCGAGGGAGCGAGAGCCCCGGTTCCCCGCATCGCCGCGCGAAATTCCGTCGATCGACTCCGGGATTTCGGGGTCGAGGACGGGGATGAACGAAGGCTGACCCCGTCAATCCCCCGCCCCTCTCGTTCACCCTCGATCTCCTCTTCCGGTTCCCCAGAAACGCGAAAACTCGTCGAGATTGCCGCGGGAAACCCGGGATTTCGATTACTGGCTGCGTGCACGTACGCTTCCGGCGCGGCGCGGCGCGTCTGTCTCCGGCCCGAAGAAATCAATCCCGAGCGACGGCGAACCGATCGGATCAGTTTCGCTGAAATTTCGTATCGTAGCTCTGGTGTGTCTCGTAAAAGAACCTCCAATAAAAGTGTCACGTCGGAGACGACGCGCCCCTACCACCACCCCCGCCTCGTCGCGTCCTTCCTCCGCTGAGAGCTGATGCTTGATAGCGCACCGTTCCGGAAGTTTCGGCTCGCTTATGCCGTGGATTCCACTGATCGTAAACCGTTTCTCGAGCGAAACGGACGGTGCCGAGAGATCCAGTGATTTTTGTCGATTCAGCGCACCGCGCCGCGCCGTTACACTGAATTTGTAAGGGATCTCGGGCTCTGTTACCGCGTTTGTTTCGGCGTCTTTCATCCTCTCGCACAAGGGACGACATCAGCGGATCTTAATGAAACTTTGGAAGAACGTAGGCTTTGCAAAAATATTCTTTTTAACAGTGGTCGTTCATATTCGTGAACAGTTTGTTGCCATTCAAGCAGAGAATTTGTATTTTGCATAAAGATGCACATACTGTTCGTAGCTGTTCCAAGAACCGGAATCTATATTATAACTGTTCGCAATCCCTGGTTCAGAGGAGCGCGAGGTAGACCTCCGACGCCGCGGCGAATATAAGAGGCATCACCGCTCTAACAGCAACAGACGAGTCTCGGCGCGTGAAAGTTTCGCTGAAACTCTGACGATGGGCTCGCGTTAGCGACGCTGTTGCACTCGGCGAACTTGTTTGTAGAAGTCTCTCGGCCATGGAGCCGTCTACGCTTTCGATTCTTGTCTCTCTCTCTCTTTTCATCCTCTCCGATATCTGTATTAAAGCCCGGAGCTGTTACAGCCGTAGGATAACTTCGGAACAATCTTAAAAGTGGCGTTCGACCGGCGCAAGTCAGCGTCGCGGTCCCGCTGCGACCGAAAATCAGCTGGAAAGTTGCCGCGACAGAATCCAAATGAACTTCCGGCTCGGAACAAACTCTCTCTCTCTCTCTCTCTCTCTCTCTCTCTCGCTCCCGGTCGACTCGAGTCTCTCACGGTCCATTGAAATCGGGAGAAGCGGCTGCAGCGACTATCTATTTTCGTTTCAACGATCCCGATGTACTTTCTCCGGCGAGCTCCAAAAACCAGATAATTAAGCAATAATTAAACAACACAGAATAGTTTTTTCTAACGATCATCGTCCGTGAAATAACCAAAATTTCTACGATATTCAGTGATGTTCTAGTTTATAGTTTCAATGGATATCTTTTATTCGTCGAATGCGGGTTAATCCATAAAGATTCAAGAGCATAAAATCAAGAAAATGTTAAAGAAGTTTTAAAGAGAAATCGACAGTGGGTACCCGGGTTCTCAGGTATTGGCATAAGGGTTGAAGAGCGTTGTTCGCGCTCGCCTGAGAGCAGAAATTGTAACGGAGTTATAGTTTCCGGCGAAATATCGTAGTACCGTTGAACGGAGCCAGCAAATACAAGTACATTTCAGCAGCTTGTACGCAGATCCGGGGTAAAAATTCTTCCTTTGTCGAAATATTTCCATTCGAAACCGTACTCCGTACCTGTCGGATTGTCCGAGACTTTGCCTGTACCGAACTGTGGAAGGATTTCCGGAAACCTTTGTCCGGAAGCTGCCTTCGTTTCGCCGTTACGAACTTTCTTTCGGACTCTTCTTCCTACGTGCCTCGGTGTAGGACACTCGTTACACGGCATTAGCAGGCATTAAGAACGAAAAAACACAGCAAGCGGACGAGCCAACGCAAAGGCTCGCCACCGACAATAGTCCGCAATTACGCTGTCTGGATTTCTATCGTGGCCGACGCGACGCGACGGTAACTCGTTAACGAAGAAAATTTGACACGCGCCACCGTAACGACTCGAACTTCTTATTTCGCTAATTGCGACTTCAAGGGAAACTCTCTCTCTCTCTCTCTCTCTCTCTCTCTCTCTATCGTTCTCTTGCCTCCTCCATCTGTTCTAGACTAATGCTTGTATACGCCGATACGTTCGTCGAATCAGATATCGATATTTCATCGATCAAATGACACGCTTTTAGGTCTGAGCTAGACCCGCTCTACACATTCTGTTTTTTTTATGCTGTTGGAAAGAAAATATTTATGTAGAAAATTCTGAAAAATTATACACCCTTAGAGTCGTCAGATTAAGACTTGTCTCCCCACTCCTCCGTCTCTGCCGTGCATGCGTGACACTGTCACGTGACTGATGCGATAGAGAGAGGATAACCATTTCCCCTGAATTTGAGTCAATTACCCTGATCCGATGATTCTGTGCGTTAATGCTGGCAACTGGAGAATATTGTTGATCATTTGCGGTTGAGGAGACAATTATTCGTCGTGGCTTTGTCGCGACAATTTCCCTCGAGCTCAAACGTTTCTTCGAGCGCTCTGGCGCGGCGCGGCGATGAAACAGGTGTTTAATTGTACACGGTTCTCGTCTCGCGAAACGATGCGACGCGACGTCCGGTCCCGTCCATTCTCTTTCGCCCGCTCTCTCTCTCCCTCTCTCGCATCTCGGTAACCTCAAACACTATTCTACCACAGCGTTTTTATCGTTTGAATGCCCGGCCGAGGACAAAG
Organism: Lasioglossum leucozonium; assembly: GCA_028454225.1. NCBI lineage: Eukaryota > Metazoa > Arthropoda > Insecta > Hymenoptera > Halictidae > Lasioglossum > Lasioglossum leucozonium. Next base: position 24,659,473 of record CM052221.1, on the reverse strand, counting down.
CGGCGAACACGCGGCTGAATAAGCATCTTCTTTCCGCGTTTCGAGGCTTTTGTCTCCCTTCTTTCCTTTCCTCTCAACGGCGCGGCACGGCGTGCGGGTACGACGACGGACGGGTACGGACGGGTAAAAAGCGCGTGTAATTGCGCCGACGGAGGGTCGGGAGACAAGGGACGCCACGCAAGAACCCGCGGCCGCTATCGAAATTCCGGCTGTCCCGGCGATAAGTCGGCCGGAAACGTTTCAGTTATTGCATTCCTGGCTCGCGAAATAAATTGTCGACGAGCGAAACCCCGGATAATTAACTGTGTCCGTCCGACGCGACCCACAACTCTCGCGATTGTTTACCCACTAACACCTGCCCCGGCAAAAACTCGATTACGCTCCTTGCCACTCTCGGAACACCAAGTATACAATGTATATTACCACTAAATCGTACCGCTTCCCTTTTATATTTTTCACTTTATAATTATCGAAATAATAAAGTTACTTACATGGAAATTCATCGGATAAGTTTCTTTATCCGAGCACATATTGACATAAAAATTGCAGAAAATCTAAATAAATAGAGGCTTGTCGCTTTTATCAGCTAAAACATTTTAATCGCATTTAGTGCTCGGTAGGTTTATTTTAATTTAATTGTCTAAACCGTTGCTCCAAATTCTAGGCTTCGTATTTTCTAAGTTTCTAACGACCAAATTTTTATAATCTCATTTTTTAGCCATATTACACGGAGAACGAAATTTTTCAAAGCAAGACGCACGACCGAGTCGTTAAGCATCGCTGCAAAGCGGCTAATTTGATGTCGCACATTCGCATGCTGTAATTAGCAAAAGATATTCCGCTAAACCGTAGTACACGTGTTCGCGCGCGCGCGAGAATTGAAGAAAACGCGGAAAATTACTTCAGCAAGTTTGTATACTGGTCTAAAGTCCTGCGAAGCACTTGCGAATGACGCGCTGTGTAATTAAATTTATAATACAGGCCACTCTTGCGCAAAACGCGTTCGCGTGCAACGCGAATTCACCGTGCTGTACGATTAAAGAATTAGGGAATGGCGTATAATGGCGCCCTTTCACTGGAAAAAAGCCGGAAAACTCAAGAAAGATTCTCTCGGACAAAATGAAAAACTGGAGCGCCGCGAAAAATAACCGACTCGCTCAAGAAAAATCCGGCGAAGAAGCCGAGATTCTCGGGAGAAGCCGAGAAGGAAGTTTTTGGTAGTCAGAAAAAGAGCAATTCTTGTATTTATGTTAAATTCTTTGCTCGCCGTTACCGCGCAAATCTTTCTGACAATTACCAAGGCGTTATGTAGATCTTTTCGTTAGCTTTCCGCACTCGAATATGCCTTTGATAATTAGACAGCGAATTTTATGCATTCGTGACAAAAATTAGTAGGCGTCATTTAAAACAGTTGTAGCAGCTAAAACACCGGGCAAAAAAGTGACAATGTTTTCCCTCGCCGTCGAAACAGCTGACTCCAAAAAAAACCCACCGAAGGCCGACGAACGGACGCACGTGAAGACAGAGGTCAGCACAACAATATCGACAAGGAGAAATAAACTGTCTTTCTCCTTGTCACAGAGTCAACCACGGGCGTAAACAAAACGACGCACCGTCTGCAAACCTCTAGGTTACCGAATCTTCGTTCGCGAGAAAAAAGTTCCTCACCTCTCCCCGCTTCACCGCCGAGCGCGTTTATATATTACCACGCACCTGTCACCGAGCGTGAGAGTGAGAGTTAATTTAGAGCGCACACATCTTAATTGTCAATTGTATCGATTTTACCATAATAACTAATAAAGAGTGTTGTCCGAGATAAGGTCTCCGATTATTATCCACACAGTAAACACTTCAGAAAAATGAAGAAACGTTGTTATATTATTTTCAATGTATTAAACGCATTATTTTGTTGCAATTCGGGTAGAAACATTTTATTTTGCATAAAGATCCGCTGTCTATTGATAATTATCGTAGAAGATAACAATTTCTGTAACTCGTTGAGCCGTTCACAACAGTGCTGTGTGTTTCATTCGGACATTCTCTGGGTAGGTAACGTTCGAGAAATGAAAGACGGCGCACACGCGCGATCATTTTGTCCAGTAGCGTGGTTCGTGACTCGGCGCGTTTCGCAGCTCGACGAGGAGCCTCGAGGAGGTCCGCGAAGGCGTGAAACGAGTGGCACCGTCCAATTTGCGAGCGGCAAGAGTTCCCTGTTTGCGGTGGCGGCCGCGCCGGTGTCGCGTCGTGTCGTGTCTTTGCCGGTTTCCGGTTGGCCAATAGGACGCCGGCCTGGATTCTTATGTCTCTCGGTGGCTTTATAGCCCGTAGCTCGCTATAGAAGTCGGCCACGATAGAAACTCATCAAGAGACGGCCGCTCGCGTTGCGTCGCGCCGCGTCGCGCCGGGCCTGGCCAGTTTTCCGCGAGTTCTGATAGATTCCACCGTACCCTCCCGCGAACTCGTAAGCAACCGGAAACTGGAAATCCTGCTGCGGCCCGGAAATAGTCCGTTCCGCCGGCAGTGAATCGATGCCCTTAACCGCCAACGGGCTTTGACCTGCTCCAATTCCGTTGACAGTTACACCGCGCGATCCCTACTACAAAACGCTTCGGGATTCCCTTGTTCGTCCGGGGACCCGTCGCCACACTCTGTTCGAGACAATGCTAAAAAATCCAATTTTCCAAGTATCAAACCTGCGAAAATATTTATCGCAAAACATTAGTGATACTAGTAATGATATTAATTATTGTTGAAACTGAAGCGCAAAAGCGAATACAAAAAAAAATAGACCGAACAAAAGCGGGTCGGTAATTAGACGACAATAAATTGCAATAAAAATATTCGAAAAAATTTTTCTATTCGATAAATTAATTTTTTTTTTGACAAAATTGCTTTCAAAATTCTTGTCCAATTTAAAAAAAAAATACAAAACACTCGTAGGTAGTGGATTAATATATTTCGGGATTCTCGATCCTGCAAAGTGCAATATAACGCATACCGAACATTCCAATTAGCGAATATTCAAATTTAATGTTGTCTTTTGACGCGTTGCGAATGGCGCTCGCAATAACACGAATATAAATATGAATGCGGTGTTACAATGCCGTATGAAACGCAGTTTCACAGTTGATGACGACGAAATGGATCAGGCTAATAAACAAACACAGCGCAACACACAATAAACAGCCTGTAGTAGCTCCACGTAACAATGGAACAACACAGTTACGGGATTAATATTCAGCACTTCGATCGAATGTTTACGTACAGTGATATCTGACATTTTACGGTAACATGGCGGGAAAGATTCGAATGACTCCCGTATAATTTCAGAAACATTTCGAAAGAACCTGCATTTAATACTGTGAAATCATGCGAAGTAATAAGTCAATCTACAGGTTTTACCGTGAACGAGGAAGATCAAAGTACGTAGGCGTATCGATCGTCTGATTGCATACCGGTTCGTACTACTTCCTTTCGCAACGTAAACGCTACTAATATCAGGACGCTACGTGCTATCTGACTATACGCCAGCGTTATTCCGCCCCCGCGAACATATTTCAGAATCCTGCTACTTTTCCTGGCCATGTAGCGAGGTCCCGTTACATGCCTGGCTATATACACAGACCGGGTTCATACTACTTATTTTGACCGTGTACGGAGGTTATTCCACTTATCTGACCATACAGCAAGTTATTCCACTTGTCTGACCATGTACCGGGATTATACACCCTTGTCTGACCAAAGCGTGACCCATTTCCCTTACCTAACCGCGTATCGATCTGTTCCTCCTGCCAACGAGCTATCACGCGCAACATATTTATCGTTCCTTCTCCTGCAAAACAACAAACCCGGACGAGAAACAAAATAGAAATATGCGACCGCGTTGTTCCGGGCGGAACGCAGCCACCGGCCGTTTAGTATTTTAACGACGATAGCGCTGGTGAAATGTTTGCGAACAGGAAAAACTGTACTCGTATTCCCGATTTTTAAACTTTTAACCCTTTACGGACAACCTGGGTCGTTTATGCGAGTATTTATTAGAACCTGACTGAACGCAAATATTTTCTATCAGTCAAAATGACGCGTATTGTTGTTATTTTTATAAAGTAGTATAAAATAATCGCTTTTTGTTAAACGTAGCGTTAAACGAAATTAATAATATTTTCGCCTCGTGTCTGACTCGATGTTATAGCGCAAAATGTGAATGCTTTAAAAACAAAATGGAAACTCCAATAGATGTTCGACAAATTAAAAAAAATTAACGGCCGACGTGGACACGGTGCAAACGAAGTTGCAAGCAACATGTTTGGAGGCTTAATGTGTCCCCCGATGAACGCGACAGAAAATTCGCGAGTCTTCGATACGCTGCCGGAAGATCTGGTTCGATAACAAACGAGAAAAAAGATGGATAGAGCCATTCTCTACCTTTCTCGGGTTTTTCATGCGTGCAGCACAGATTGTCGGTGGAAACGTCTCGTCGACGGGCCGGCGCGAGATAAAAGCGACCGCATTGTAAACAGATAACATTTTACAACGGCACTCCGGCATCGAATTCGCACTTGATGGTTATTGCGCGTTCCGAACACACAGTAAAACAAACAGTTCCCTCAGCGAATTCCGCTCCTAATATCGCACGCCTGGATCGATCGATCAGCATCCGCAGGGCCGTCTACTGCGACAGGTACCTTCGGTATAATTCCGGGAAAATTCGGGATTTGCGAAAAACCAATGAAACTGATCTTAAAATAATAAATAATAGCAAAAGGTAAAAACATTAAAACGATTTAAAAGTACTAGTCCCAACCTAGATTAGAATTATTAAGAAAATAAATAACTATCTAGTGGCTTGCAATAAATAGAGACAATTTTTATTTCGCATAAAAATACCGCACTGTTCTATATTTGACTTAAACGTTCAATGACAATAAACAATTTGCAGAAATTGACAGCATCTCTGCTGCCTGATGCAACAAATAACGAAGCTGTTGTGGAATATAAAAATTCCGTGCGAGCAGTACAATGAAACGTGTCCGAGCCACTGACACGTTTCATTTTCCATCGCTTTGTTTGTGGAGATTTTCGAAAAATCTCTTGAAAATTTGAATATCTCGGCCCGCGTCGAGTCGCGTCCCACGGAACGTGAGGCGTACAAAAATGAGAAGCGAAGTTCGAATGTGGGAACATCTCCTCCGCGGGCATGTATAAAAGATGTCTCGGAGAAACTCGGCGGCGCGGGCAGACAACAATGCTGCTTTGTTGCAATAAGGCCGTGAGTATTAAGTCCCCGTCAGAAGCACACGTACACCGCAGAAATAGGTAAATGCCTTTGTGTGTCGTTCGCGCAAAGACACCTTTAACCTCGAATCCTATCGCGGTTCCTTTGTCACAGGACTTTACTCTTATTGACTGGTCTTATGTGAACTTCGAATAGGATCTGCACGCATTCCCGGACGCTCTGAGCGTTCCAACAACGGTATTATCGTCGAAATTCTAACTATTCGCAGACGTCGGCGACGAAGAACATTTAACCGAAGATATCTCCTTCGGTTCTTCCAGGACCCCGTCTGGTTTTCGCGCAAATTTTTCCGAATTCTTTTTGGTAAAACTATCGGTCCCTTTACATTTAGATTTTGCACGTGCAAAGTAAAAATAATCAAACTTACACGAGTTATATATCTTTGGTGTGTCTTGAAAAACATAGGTTAAATAAAATAAAGTTGTTTATTAATCGATATGAAAGTAATTACGGTCCAAACCAAAAGAAATGAAAAATCTTGAATTTTACTTAAAATTCACGAATTTTTTAAACTCTGGTTTGTGCGATAACGGTGTATACGTTGAAGATTCTCTGAAAATTTCAAGTAAATTGGTCAAATAGAACCAAAAAATAAAAAATTCATGTTATTAAAAATTGGAAACTCGGCGTTCGAACACCGTCTGGATCCACTGTGAGTGTATTTGAACGTTGTAACTAGTTACTCGCTCTTAAGTCTCGGTCAATTCTTCGCAAAAGTTTCTTGGCACGTGCAATGATCGATCGATAAAACTGAGCAGCGGAGTTTGAAATTTGTAATAATAATTTCGCCGAGGCTGCTCTATTATCCGACGCGATATTAAGGAAGTCGCACTTCCTGTTTCGGGATGAATCCGATACGTTCACCGTCGTCCCAGCCCCTTGGCCGAGCGATAAACTGTAAACAACTTTCAGTCAATCTCCGCGGAGCGGCGCGGCGGGGCCCTTCGGACGAAGAAAAAGCAATTTTCCTTAAAGTTCGAAGAGTTTTCGCCGGGTACAGAGTCGTCTCGATGCTAGCCCGGGCTATATATGGGAACTACTCGAAACTTCCCGAACTTCGGGCAAACAATTTTTAAAGGAGCTTCGACAAATAAGATTCCCTCATCGTTCTAATTTCAGCCGCGAGCGGCCTGCGACTCGTCGAGGTTCCTTCGAAGACAGTTCTCTGTTGAAATGACAGCGTTCTGTGTGATGAGGACGCGACACTGTCGATTCTACTTTCAAGTCGTTTGCCATAGGAGGTATATCGTCACTGAAACAATATCTGCGGATCTTTATGCAAAATAAAAGTTGGTTAGATTCGTTGGAAGACATGGGAATCAAATATGAATTCATCCCTGTCTTTAATGGTGTTATTAAGAAGTGTTTTAATTAGTTGTGATATTCTTAAATTTTTTTAATTCTAAATCAATAAATGAATTCAATGTTGTTGGAATAGGAATTCATCCCTGTCTTCAATGGTTTTATTAAAAAATGTTTCGAATAGTTTCGATATTCTTAAATTCTTTTAATCCTAGATAAATAAATGAATTCAACGTTGTTGGAATAGGAATTCATCCCTGTCTTCAATGGTTTTATTAAAAAATGTTTCGGATAGTTTCGATATTCTTAAATTCTATTAATCCGAAATAAATTAATTAATTCAACGTTGTCATTTTTAGACTGTGACGTTTACCAAAACTAGTAGTAGCTACTTTCAATAGTTGATACTACGTTTAACGTTGAAGTTGGCCACAAAAGCCTGGTCGCGCCGATAGTATTTGGAACATTTGCAACAGAACGCCAAGCTTTTGTGGCGGACTATACGCCGTTTTCATTTGCCTACTCGTACTTTCGGAAAGTAGAATATTTCGCGCGAACCGAGAGAATCGATGTATATAGTAATTTCGGAACCGCGACGATCGTGGTCCCGGTTTAATGCGTTCCATTTGGAAATCAGATTGCACTCGAACAGATTAAATATCACGCTCCTGCTCGGCCGGAACATCCCAGCTATTTTGGCGTTACATATTTTATCGTTATTTGATTCAATTTAGATTGTCGACACAGGTTATTATCGGGATGTCGAAACGAAATTTTAGATTGCCGGAGCGTTTCCATTTTGCTGCGGAACTAATGGAACGTAATCAACACTTGCGACATTAGCTGTGCGTAATGTCCTCACTTAGAACCCGACGATAAATCCGGAGCAACAATTTCCAGTGAAACTGGCTGGACCTCCAACGAACTCGTTAACGCGTTAGACTGCTTTTAAACGACACTTCTTCCAGCTAGTTTAAAGCGAACGCCGCTTTTTCAAACAATTCTGTGCTTATTGTCGAACCAGGTGCTACATAAAAATATTCTAAAAGGTCCTCTGTCCTCCAATATCCAGGACGGGAGGGAAGAGAGAAATTTAAAAAACCCGGGAAACCGTTCGTCGCGAAAGGGCCGAGGTCCTGTCATCGAATCGATTAGGATTCGCTCGAAGATGGCTGTCGATTCCATCGAATTATACGAACACAGGGCCGTGGACGGTTGAATGGGTTCCCTGGCTCGGCGCGGTGTGCCGGTTGCGAGAATCGACTTCTCGCGGCTGATCCGGGCCAATCGGGACCCCGGCTGCGAAATCCAATTCATCGCGGGCCGCTAGATTTACTTAAACGATACCGAAGGAGGGATTAATCTAATCCGGCTGATTGGTTATGAGACTTATCGCTCAAACTCGGCGTTCTATTACGCAACACCGTGCCCGATTTGCATATCCGCAGCCCACGATACGACGCGCACACGCCGCCCGCCGTGTTCCTCGTCAAATATTAAGCCGGGTTGCTTTGTTAGCTTCTACCGGCCACCCTCGGAACCCCGCCCCGGTTTAGCAAGATACTCGCTGTGTTATTTACGACCGGCTACCACCGCTGCTGCGAATGCGATCGTGCAGCAGCTCCAAACACCGTCAGCGCGCCTTCCTACTTTCCCAAAGTTTCCGATACTTAACGATCGACAATCTTATTTATTACACATATTGCCTCCGATTAATCCTCGAAAGTTGCGTAATTAGGAGACGCATGTGAAACCTAAATGGACTCGCGTCATCCAAATGTGAAACTATTATTTTTACTTTCGTTTGAAAGATGCGTTTCATTCGGCGTTGTACACGAACAAGTTGAAAATACCACTTCGATCTTTTTTAATTGTTCGGATTTTTCTACAGTTTCGAACGAGACTCATCTTTCCGGAAAATGCATGAACTGCTTTTGTTAGTTTCTACCAGCCACCCTCGAAACGCGGCTCGGTTGAACGAGATACTCGCTGTATTATTTACGGCCGGTTAAAATGGCCTTCCAATGCGAACGTAGAACTCCAAAAAGTATACGTATATTATCTACCTTCAAATAATTCTCTGTCGTTTTGTAATTAAATTTCAAATGGAAAATAACGATACTCCTACTGATAATTAAAACTGAAACGCGTACTAAAGGCTCCGCTATGAAACTTTCGGAATAAAATATTAAATTAGTTAGCCTTTGTGCATCGGGTATACAAAAAAACGAGACGGAAGGATGAGTACAATGCAGACAGCACAATGATACTAGAAGTAGCATTGCGATTAATACGAATGATATATGAATAGTCGTGCACTACGTCCGGCCCACGTTCGTGCAGCCTGCCTTCACATTCAATTGTTTCGCAGTGTCAATTATTCATGGAACAATTGGAGCCCGATTGTTATGATTATCATTTCTGGAATTATTTCTACGCCACGCGTATCTGACATGATTACAATTCGGAGGAAAAATTAACGATCGTTCGTTATAATTAACAACATCCGTTCGACGTGATTAATTATAAAAAAAGACACTAGTATGTTTTGTTATATGTGTATACGAATATTCGTACATTTAAAAAATACCCGTATATTTAAATTAATAGTTTTGTGGAAAATCGGAGATTTAGCGTGCAAATGTTTTTTGGGTCAACTATAAACGATTTGTGAGGAAAGATTGGCGTTTTATTGGTTGAAACATATCGACGACACGATCAACGCGCATAATCAAGAGACGGCAGAGGGAGGACATTTTAGCATTTATTATCCGTCTGCTTTTCTTGGCAGGCGGCGTCGTGTAGTATAATAATAGAAGCACCGGGAGGCAAAAGAACGTTCCGGAGCGGCGCTTTGTAATCTCTCTCGGAAGTAATCGCGACGGGCAACATTGACGATAATAAATAAGCATCAGCAACAAGCATTTACGGTCCGCCCCGAGAGGAGAGAGAACAGGCGCGGCAGCCGACATGTTGGTTCCCGGAAGAAAATTCTCTGGGAAACACCCTCGCACGCGATTTCATTCCACGGACTTGAACGCGATCGTGCCCCCGCTAAGTCGAAAACGTGATTCCCGACACGGGCGAAAATGAGAAACCTCGCGGAAACGCTCGGGATTTTAGAAAAACCTTCAACTGAAATCTCTGGACGATTCTGGAAGATGTATTTCCAGCTATAATATCAACAGGACAGGTCGACCGATTCTTGCTCGTTTCACCTCTTGTACATTCGTTTTCGTACCACCTTTTGATTACAACAATTAGAATAATTGAGTGGATGTCTAGTGTAATATCATATATCTTGTATATGGTTAACCTTTATATGAGGAAACCAGAAATTTTTAACTTTCTTTTATATAATCCTGTAGATTTTGACGAGAAAATTACGAGAATCCAAGTTTTAATCTTAGGAATACACTGGTTCAACGGTAGGCAGAGATAGATCATACTCACTTTTAGCATGGAACAGAATCTATATCCATTTTAGCATGTTAAAAGTGGGTATAGGTTCTGTTCCATGCTAAAAGTAGGTATGACCTATCTCTGTCTACACTACACTGACAAAAGTGGAGGCAGAAAAACCCCGGGCGTGAGCACTCGAATATCCTCTCTGCCTATACCTTCTCTTTGAAATCTTGTACATGATTCTGTATATTTTAATTACTGTGCGACGACAGCTTGTCCCAAAAAGATCGCAGCGTGCTTGTGCTGCCATCTAGCGACTCCGCCTGTTAGACGACGCGCGACGCTCTTACCAATATGGCGGCGCCCTCCCTCTCAAAAACGATGAAAATCGCGGGATTTTAATCACGCATAACTTTTGAACCAGTGCATTCCTAAGATTATAAATTGGATGTTCGATATTTTCTCACCAAAATCTACAGGATTCTATAAAAAAAGGTTAAAAAATTGTAGTTTCCTCAGGTGAAGTTTAACCTAAGAAAAAACAGTTTGAAGCACTGTAGGTACCCCTAGAAATCATGCAATATTTTTCATACAACTTACGAGTTATTTGAGTTTGACATTTTACGAGACTCGCCCCATACAGTCTCTGTAATCAATGTTTACTGTACTCTGTTTTAATTTGAAGCATTGAAATGAAAGTTGCAAGGCAAGGCGTTGACACAATGGACTGTAAGTGGGCGAACTTCATCGTTGAGAATAAGTTAGCCAGGGAAAAACTCGAGGTAAAGTTGTTTCGACTTTGTCCACGGAACACGAGTTTCCAGACCACTGGTTGCAGGAGTCTGGCGGCTCAAAGGGTTCGCGTTTCCCCCTGAAACGACGCTGCAGGTCAGAGGCAGCGGACAGATGGTTAATTCGCGGACGATACAGCGCATCAACATTTTCCCCGTTTAATCTGAATAAAAGTATATCGAACGCGGCCTCCGGAAAAAGGGAAAGAGGACGCGGAGCTTTGCCCGGCCTCCGAGCGCGAGCGGTCGGCGACCACTTTTCCACGGGAATTCTATTATACGCGAATCCGTCCTGTATTCCTTTCACGGATGAGAATCCCGAACCCGTTCCTCTAACCCGAGCCGTGGCAGCCATCGAAAAGTGGGTCTCCCGACACGTTGGGACAATCTTATCGCGGCGGCGAAGAAAGAACGAAGACACCTACGGGCCTTTGAATGCGGGAGTTGTGTCCAATCCTCGGGAAGGTCATCGGCGGCGGCGACGTGTATATTTTTCTGCTGTCAAAGCGAATTCGCCAACAAAAAATAAAGAAAAAAAGAATTGTGAAGTAGCGAGAAGAGAAAAATGGACCGAGTCATTGGACGTAGAGTCTTTCATCTCCAGGAAATGGATTGGACCGACGATTGCGTCGCTTCTATAAACAATGCCGGAAACATCCGGCACGATCCGATCCAGTCTGCTCGTAAATTGTTTGAAATGGAAGCTTCCTTTCCGCCTGAACAGGCAGAGAATTATCTCCAAATAATTGTTCCAGCTGGTTGTTCGGAGAACCGTCGATGTTCGTTTCTGCGGCCGCAAATATTGGCCGAACTTATTTTCGGCTTCAATCCCGAAATCCGGGCGGCATCATAAAGAATTATCGTGTAAGTTACTAATTAACGCTAAGGCTTGCGGGACCCAATATTAATATTTTTAATCCGCGATTATTCGGATTAATTCTTTAGGTATACATATATTACGAAAGGAATGACTAAAAATTAGTGTTAACGTTATGTTTCGTGGATAGTTTGATTCTACAACGAAACTATTTATGAACATTGCGTGGACATATAAAAAATTAGCTTGGACATAGAATCGAACGGCAATCAAAGTGTTAGGCATCCATTGTTCCGTGAAATCACTTGATCAAATTGTCTTGTCAGAGGTTCAATCTAGAGATCACTGTTTGAGCAAGTAGAATGGCACCGTAATTAAACAGACTAACACAGCGAGACCGGTGAAACAAATATAATCTTAGAGTGTCTAGCTAATTAAGTGCAGCAGTGCCAAGCTGAGCAAGTGAAATAGGACGGCAACTAACCAGTCAGGAACTCGGGCGCGTTAGATAAGTAGAATAGAATCGTGCTCAGACGATTAAGTAGAACAAGTCAGTATTTAGTCCGACAGCGATGAATATTACGTGCGAAGTTATAATTTAGGGTGTATCTGGTCAGGCAATACAAAAAAACCCATTTTTAAACTTTTACAACGACAAGATATTTAACTTAACGTTTAACATAGCGAACGATGAAAATTATTTCGCACGAAAATTAGTCCAAGTAAAACGAGATCAAAATTTGTTGAAGAACTTTCAAGAACGATTAGATAATTCCCGGTAGAGAATGTGTTAACATTGCGGTAACTTCGGTCGAATAAATGCAAAGAATAGCGTTGATATGTTTGGAAAAGAGAGGATGTAGGAGACGTTCGGGCTGCGATGAAGCATGCTGAAGGGATTCGAGATGTTTGAGACACTTTTCCCGGGCGTTCTTATCTTGGCTTTAAAAATAGTACCGATCCGGAAGGGTCTTGATAGAGGGGGCAAGACCTCGTCGTTCTTGTTGGTTCTTCTTGGTTCAGACGTCGGACGAGACGTCGTGGATTCTTCCATCGTGAAAGGGAAATAGGGTGTGAACGAATTCTCAGTGAAATGGGACGTCGGTGCGGGAAACCCGGCGCTCTTTGGGCTTCGCAACGGGGTGAAGTTAATTCAACGCGATGGTGTAAATTCCGTCGAGTGCTTCCCCCCTCTCCTTACCACCAAAGAAGGAAGGAGAATGTACTCGAACCGGAGGGAATCGTGGCTGAGCCCGAGACACAGGCTCGATTTTAATTGACGCCTGGGTTAACAGAAAATTACGATCAGCGAGATCCACCGAGGATTTTCGCTTTCCCACCAAATTCTTCACATACCTTTACCTTTGCCTTCTCTTTGCTTGCCGAAGGCACTCGCGCCGCTTGTCTTCGATACCGAGTCAAACGTGATAGTAAGACTTCCGATTTCATCGGACGCACACGAAAATACCGCAGTTTACATTGATCTCTTCGGGAATGAATTTTTCAAACTGCAAATAAATTTTCTCGTATCCTACAGATGTTGCAAAGTACAAATTTTTATCGATACAGCGTCACGTACCGAATGCGCTGATTTTCTCTTTTATTTGTGTTCAGATCCATTAGGCGTATACAGGGTATTAATTTTATTTTGAACACCTAAATTATTTCCGCTACTATTAAAAATAAGAAAAAATAACTAAATAGGATGTACATGGTTTTAAGACGCGCATTAGATGGTAATAAAAAAAAATCCTTTGAAGGTTATTTTAACAGTTTTTTCAAGGTCACTATATTTTTTTTGCATATTAACATGTATTTTTCATAATGCAATTGTTTAGTCGACGTCAAGATGAGTTCAACGACCTACACACGATGACCTTGAAGGCGAAAAAATCAGTTTCAGTTTCAGTTAAACATTCTATTTAGTTATTTTTTCTTACTTTTAATAGTAGCGGAAATAATTTAGGTGTTCAAGATCAAATTAACACCCTGTATAATACGAAAACATCTACAACAAAGAAGCCGGTGTATAAATAAGAATGGAATTAATACACCGAGCATGAACTAGATTCCATAAATTTCGTTCGCGCGATACCTCGCCTCTGAATAGGAGGAAAGCTTTTATTTTCTGCTGACCCGAAACAGGAACGTAAATAGACCGAACGCGAGCGTATCTTCAAAGTATGAAAAGCAACCCGAATACATCCTTTGACGTAACGAATTTCGATCGAGTGCGTTATCCGACAAACAATTTTCAAAGATTCCCGGCTGGGCCGGCGTGAACCGCGAAATAAATTAAACTCGAGACCCGGTCGGGTTAATTACTTACGGTTGTCCGTTGATTAGCTGTTTACCTCCACCGCAAACACTCATTATATCGCGGAGAATTACGATCTATCAGCGTTCGTATGCGCGCAATTTCAAGAATACCGTTATACTACTCTCGCCTTATTTCAATTATTAGAAGAAGAAAGACAGTTAGTTTACAATTAACCTAAAAAATTTTTATATTTCAAAAATCCAAAGTATATTTATAACAATTCATTTTGAGGGGTCACCTAGTTAACGGGTTAAAAAATAGATTTCTTGTCCCCCTACATGAGACTCCTTAAAGCGCTTCGATTAGGCCGATAAAGTTCTCTGTACTAATTTATTGACAGTAATGCCGCTACGTAAATCCGGCGTAGATATTGTGCCGCAGATTTTCAGAGAGAGAGAACGAGAGAGAGAGAGAGAGAGAGAGAGAGAGAGGTGGGACGGATTTGTATTTTATCGATAATCCGTAACACGAAGAACGACGCAGCGCGTCGCGGCTGAAATTAATTTATTCATAAAACGCGGCGGGCATCGATATCGCCATTGATCTGGCAATCCTCGCGCGTGTGCTTTTTTGTCCACGGGCACACAAGAAATTCCGATCACGTTCGAGTATTTGGAGAAACGTACGAAAATGTATTGATCCCACGGATTTCGGATGAAAGAGCACGTCAACCGACCCACCCCCCGGCCGGCATACTCGAAATATTACCGGCGTTTCTGGTAATTGATGGACCCGCATTTATTAAACAGCTTCCTTTCGCTTTTCACGAGCGGTACGCGCGCCGCTACCGATTGGATAATATTTTATCTTTATTGGTTTGTCGGCCCGCTAAAAGCTATGCAAATGCGGACCACGAGTTCCAGCGGGATCAACGAGATATCTGGATACACATTGCTCTCCCAAATTATTGCACTTTTTAATCGAAATCGCCGACACGTTTGACCGGGAACGTTCTCGACAGCGCGGTAAGGAACAATAGTGAAAAGTATCGTAATTAACCTTCTCGCTCTGTGCACTGCTACTCCAATGTTAACCTTGTACAACTGTGTCATTCTACCCATACATTTTCCGAGCAAAATGTAACGAAGTAATTTCTGAAATTTTATTACTTTTTCAAAGATAAATATACTTCTACTCCGCCTCGCCGATGGATACATATTTTAACAATTGACAAAATTGTAACATAACTATTTATGTTTAAATATGGGCAGTTAATTATGATCGCAAGTTTGTGACACATCTTCTCTCTCTCTTTCTCTCTTACTCTCCTATCTCAGAGCTCGAATCGATCTGACATTTTTCACAATATCGATCTTGTATTGTATTGTTTGTGTGTTTAACAAATCGTTTATTTATACTATTTACAGCACGGTTGCCGGCCGAATTAAAAAAAAAATTTTGATACGTATCGCAGATAGCATTCCTAGAAAATCTTTGGAAATTTTCCATTAGTCAACTTTTTATTTCCGTGTTTATCAGCCTGGAGTGCAGCCCATACACAGAGAGAGAAAGAGGGTTAGAAGGCAGATTTAGTGTTAAGAATGTGTACTGACGAGAATGAAACGAACACTCTGACAATGAGTCGGCAAGTTGAAGAAACGGATGGACGCAGAGGTTCCTGAGAAGATGGACACTCGACGAGGAATCCAGAGGCGCGCAAAGATAGAACAAGCTTCGCGATTGAGCGTGGTTCGGTCGTTTTGTTCGCCGGCAACCGGTTCTCGGATTATATCTATTGTGTATCCGACAGCGTGCGCATGCATCGCGGCGCCGCGGCACGTATTCGGCCAAAGCCCCCTGTGTACCGGACGTGTATACACTGTAGACGGGCAAATATTACCGGTGCCGCATCCGCCAAGGTATTCCCGCTATGCGATTTTTCTTCCGCGAACGAGCACCGCGGGCTAAACGGAAGGAAGCTTGTGGCAGAAGCGATACGTGATCCCGCTCGGCTGGAAAACCGGGCTGGAACCGCGAGCTGCCGAAGCAATTATTCTAATGAGATATCGTCGTGGTGATGGAGAAACGACGGCTAACAGCGAACGAGACAGCTCCCACGCCTCCGTGCTCGTCTGAGTCAGCTGCTGTCTTCGAGGTGTTTCGCCGAGAAAATTCCTGTCGATGCTCGTTTGCCGCGGTTTATGCAATCGATCCACGGTGTTGTTCGAGACAATGCTACAAAGTCCAATTTTCATAGTATGAAATCTAAAAAGTTTTCTTAGTTTCTCAGTGAAACATTAGCAATATAATTCTTGCTATAATTTATTTTTAAGACTTAAGCTAAAACTACCGAGCACTAAAAGCGATCAAAATGTTTTAGCTTATAAAAATGACAAGGCTCTATTTATTTATATACTGTGCAATTTTGATCTCAATATGTACATCGATATAAAAATTTATTGAATCAATTTCCATGCAAGTAACGTTATAATTTGAATAATTGGTGGATTTAACGTTAAAGATAAAAAAGTATGATTTTTTGACAAGTTATGGATTAGTACTGCGGTTCGTATAAAAGCGGCACGATCGACGAAGTTTTTTCGAATGTTTGTGAGCGTAACGGTGCCGCGGCTGAAGGCAGCGGATAGATTGATGGCAGTAAACATGCCAATTTGAGCGCACCACGTGCTCGGTTAGCTCTATGTCAGCAGGAATTAGCCGGGACGATGGATCTGCTGGAACATCCAGGTCCGAATTAGATTCAGGAATATCTGGGTCACTTTGTAGATTACATTCATACCTGTTCCGGATAAAATGGAGACCGGAGAGCTGCGATACACCCACCACCTTCCGCGCTGATATCCACCGGAGAGATCCCACGAGGTACACAACACTCGCCGAAGAGTAAATCTAATAACCAGACCGCGTAAATTTCTGTCAACCTGTGCGCACTTTCAAACCAGAAAGAAGAAAACAAAGGGAATGTTCGTCCCTTCGTCGATGCTTTCAGCAAATCAAAGATGAAACGAAATTCCGGTGAATTCTGTCCGGCTTCGTTAGAAGTATAATAATATTTGTTGTATCTTTAATGAGAATCGCCTCGGCAGCATAGCTAGGCACGTTCAACATATTTCTCTTATTAAGTCTTTCGTACAAGGCGTGTTCTTTTGCCGCAACAACAACAAAGTAGACAGCGCTGTTCCATCTCATAAATTGTATCACATCCCGTACCTATTTATTCCACGCTCAATTTCGTTATACGTCTCCCCACCCCGCAAAATATAATTTTGGATACAAAAAGTATATTTCTTTTTTGTCGGTGTACTTTAAATACAATTTAAATTCGGGATAACTTTGGTAAAATTACAAAATAATAAACGCGTTACGGAGCGTATATTCTTCAATGAATATCACCCGGGAAATTCGGAAATAGGTTCCCACATCCATCAAATTCCGATATCTCTACTAATTCACATTTCGTTCGCTCGTCTCTGCTACGAACGCACAAAATTCAGCTACCGACAACAATCCTGCGATTAGGTAATAATCCAGCATTCCCGAAGTGCCAGTTGCAATGTTGTTATCGCGCGGCAGCAAACTCGGAAGAACGGAATCGGTAGCACGGAGGGCAAACTGATACCGATGTATGTATCGAAATGTAAATGTTGATGCGCGGCAACGCGTTTCGACGCGTACGAGGGTCTCGGTACACGACGAGCGTGCAGAAGCTAATGGAGAGTTATTCGAAATTCATGAAGGAAGGAAGGAAGGGCCACGAATGAATTCGTACGCGTAATACTTGCGGGATCAAATGTGCGAGTCGCATCAGGGTAATTCGTCTGACGGTTCGCGACGTCGCGTCGGCAGAAATTCATTTCCCGTTTCGCGCGGGCGGAACTGAGGACTCGAAGTAAGGGGGAGAACGAATTGAATGATGCAGGGGAATCGTGGATCGCGAGGATCGCGATATCACGGCGGGAGCTTGAGAGACACGGTTAACAGGGTCCGTTAGGCGAACGCGGTTATGTCTGTCGCAGGAGACGGATCCACCACGGTCGGAATTAACGAACGCGTTTCCTCCGACGAGTTAAATAAACGAATGGACGGCTTGGCATGAGCGCGCGCGTATGCGTGCGTATGGGATTCGCAAGAAAACGAGGGGAAATACGCGGCAAAGGCGAGACGGAAAAGTGGGACGCGTTGGGGATCGAAATACCGGAGCCAGAAGCGAATTGGATCGCGGTATTCATCGATGCGGCATCGGTAAAAATCCTGAACGAGCCGCGCCGCTCTTTGAAAATTCGTACACACGCGTATCCACACACCCGCACACACACACACATACACACAAAGAGAGAAAGGCGGACAGGGGAGGGGAGAGCGAGGGGGACGGCTGGATAGGAGAGCGCGCGAGCGGAAACCGTAAACGAATATCGATTTCCGGCGCAACCGATGCCGAAGGTGTAAGAAATTCGAGCTGGCAGTTATAAACGTCCTGCCCGCGGCGAGAGGATTTTTCGCGTCTGGCATTGTTGCCGCGGCGTGTACACCTAACTCGCTTGGAACGAGCCTGGGAATCGGTTTGATCCGTGATTCATGCGAAGCAAATTCGACGCAATTCTGAGGTAAGCTCGCGTGCACGCCAATCGAGAGCGAAGTGGAAATCAACGGTGACCAATGCCCGCTGGAATTAAAATCTATTGCATCGCCCGTTCACCGAAATATAGCTGCTGTCTACATGCAAGGGATCCAATATGTAAGAGACTGCCGGCAGAGTCAGATTGTAAGAGACTGTGTCGGCGGAGTCTATAGAAAGCTGATCAGTTTCTATAGACGGCGAGGAGGTTTACGAAAGCCTTATCGCCAAAAACAACGCACGGCGAGTGGCCCGTTCCTGCCGATCCGCGGCGGTCCTCGGGACCATTCTTGGTGCGGTCGGAGAAGGCAACGGACGTATTCATTTATGCCGGTTACGGTTGAAATAAAGAAACTAGTTCCTAACACCGAAGTATTTCCTTGTTATTAATATTTGTTTCCCTACAAATATTAAAAAGAGTTATCACCTTTTTAAAAGAGTGCGAATATTAGTGGAAGTCACTGTATATTTGAGAAGGTTGCTCTACTAATTTATTACACGCGAGAATCCCAACAGCGAGAACTGCTCGATACCGAGCCGCGAAAGTCTCGACTCTCGGAATCAGAGTAGGTATCGTTTGTTTGTCCTCGTTGTTCCCGATCGGTATAAGATGGGAGCAATTCACCGTCGACTTCGTCCGCGGATTAATTCATGCCGCAAGTTAAAGAGTAACCGGCTCGGGGCACACGCGGCTTGATCGCGAGTTCCTTGGAAAGTAATTCGACGTGTGTCTGAGTTCGAATAAACCGGCAATTTTGCGGGAACTTGCCCGGCCAAGTTGAATAAGTTATGTGGCTGATTAATTTCCGACGGAGTCGCTGCTAATACAGACCGAACGGTATTTAAATTCGCCGGAAGTTTAGTTCGAGCCCCGAGCCGCGGACGTGAATTAATTGGGAACAGAAATAAATTACTGGAGTGTGAAACGCTGAGTATACACGCGGTGTATGGGAAGCGGGAAGCTCTCTCTCCCTCTCTCTCTCTCTCTCTCGCGCGCGGTAGTCGACGAGAACAATCATTTCCCGAGCGAAACGACTGCTAATTGACATCGCGCCGAAGAAACCCGGTGCGCCGCGGTGTAACGAGATCTTGAGCGACTCCAATTACATCGATCGTCTCTCGATATTAATGTACGTCGATTGCTCTTTACCCTCGTTCCGAGAGACGCTAATTAGGAAGATCCTCGATTGTGTTTGAAGTAGGTCGAGCGGGTTTATCGATGCTAATCGGCAAATTTTGTTGACCGCCCGCTCCGTGGGGGATCGACGAGTCACCGATGATTTGTATTACAATCTCGCGATAAAGTTACCGAGTGGAACGCAAACGCCGAAAGACGTGGTAGTCGACCGAGATTATCGCCGCGGTATTATGCAAATCCCAAGCGTACAGGGGATATCGATGGCATCTAAGGTACTCTTCGGGCCAACTCAAACAATCAAATATTAGCTTGCTGGGCGGCACACGATTGCAGGTGGAACACCGCTGATACAGTTCAAATAGTCTAAGCTACACGGGACGGCTAATCGATCCTCCTAATGCTAGCACACTGCTGCGGATCATAAGCAATCGCTTAGCAAAAGAAACACGATCCAACTTCTTTGTTACTCTTTAACTATCGCGGCCACGATGTTCCTTGCATGACTAGTTCTCTCTTCCGTAACATATTATAGAGTTGAAGTACGAATGTTGAATGTATATGTGTGTGTGTTAACAGCCAACCCTGCATATAGGTAAATTTATAATAACAGAAAATCAGGAATAACAATTGAATTGTAAAATAACGATCGCCAGCAAATTGCGAAAAGAGGATCAGATCGAAACGAGAGCCCGCGACAAACACGTCATCGTTAACCGATTTTTCCAAAAAACCTGTTTTTTCCGTACGCCTTTTTCTGATCCCTTTTTCGTAGATCTGTTGGATGTAATTTGCAGGAAGCTCGTTGGGTCCCTCGTATTACTATTTCCGGTAGCCCCTGAGTATTCTCCCCGAGGGTGTAACATCGTTCACTCTAAAGTCTAAACTTGGATACAGATATTAAGGATTCAATTCGCGTCCGGTATCAAAGCAGGGTCAGTATATTACACAGAGTATTAAAGTAACGTTTAACCTGTGGATATCAGGAGGAAAATATTTCACCGTGTTGATTGCAGAACCCTAGTGAATTCACCCTTCCGATTCTGATTGCTTTTCATGCCTGTGGACTCTGTCAATTGTTTTTCCTGGGGAAAAAAATCAATTAGTTTTTACTCGTACGAGAGCTGGCGCATTCTAATGAAAGGCAATATTTCGAACGTGCCACATTATACGGATCGAAATATTTTCCACACCGGTCCGGGCAAATGCAATGTCTCCGCATCAATAGAATATTAATATATAGGGACGAATACGTTTGTCCTTTGCAAAGTACACAGCGGAGAAATCGAACGCCGGTTCAAGGAAGCGTTCGATCGTCTCTAGAAAGATTTCGCTCGGAAAGATTTTCCAACAACGTTTATCATCATCCTCTACGGTCGCAATATTAAACTCGGTACTTTATGTGTCTGAAACAAAAGTAGACCGTTCGTTACTTTATTAAACCTGTGCAGTCGAAAGAATCTAACTAGTCGAATATAACATCGAGACCGCGATGCACTCTGGGACCGCGAAATCGGTTTTCGGTTCCCGTGAGAGTTTCTAGACATTAGGAGGTCTCTGCTGTATTTCTTTGGCAACATTTCGTTTTTAATCTACAGAAACGCTTTCTACCGCTAGCAGGTACAATGGCAAAAGTTCCTCGGTCGAGCGAAACGAGCAGAAATAAAACTCTCGTCTCTCTCTCTCTCTCTCTCTCTCTCTCTCTCTCTCTCGGCGATTCGAAAAGAAATCTGGTAAACGTTCGGAAAATAGAGGGTGTGGAAGGTAAGAATCGTCTCGGAGGAGAATGGCGAAAGCCGTGAGATAAGTGCTTAAAGAAATCCAGCCGGTAACAAGTGGCCGAGGGGAGGAAGGGTGGGGGTATAATGGCAGTCGCATCTGCCACAATGTGTTGCAGGAGGGACCGTGATACCGGAAATACTGGAAAAGCTAATACCGACAAATGGCGGGTGTCCGGGCGCCATTTGTCCGTGTGTGGTCGTCGTGACTGCCGGCCCCCGCCGGAAGCGACGTCGCACGGAGGAAAATGTCCCCGGCGACGCGGTAATTCTTCAATTACGGGCACCGCAGACACTGTCGTCCGATCGTTTCCTATGCAGAGGCTTGCTCGCGGCCCGATGCGCAGCCGTATCGATTTCAGATTCCAATTTAATGCTGTCGCGGTATCCGAGCCACGATCTTCCAATACCAATTTCGCGTTATCGTCGACGGCTTCCGTCTTGACGGGGACACGCGGCCCCCGGACTCTTAGGACCACCGTGCCTCGCAATCGCGCCGTTTTCAATGGAGCCTCTGAAAAGGTATTCAGACCGTCCTCTTCCAGATTCCTTTCTCGTCCTCTTCTTCTTCTTCTTCTTCTTTTTCTTCTTCTTCCTTTTTCTTCTTCTTTTCTGTCTTCTCTCGATCTCTTCTTCGTTTCGCGAGCGCGATAAGAATCGTCACTCCAAGTAATTAGCCGGAAGTCGATCGCGAGGATTGGAGGATCGAACTGCGGGCACATGTGCCGGCCAGCAGCTTAATCAGCCGGGAACTTCGAATGACGCATCGCCCATACTGGCTCGGAATTTTCGAGCGCACCGGTCCCTGCAACACAGGTGGACTAATTTATAAGACGCCATGTGGAAATTACTAAGGAGCGTCCATATAATGTAAAGTGTTTTATTTTAAATCAATGTCTTCGTCGAATAAACATAATATATGTACATTTTAGCTTGGACGAAATTAGAAGAGACCAATCGTTTTAAAGGGAAAAAACGATGGTAATTAAACGAAACTATTTTTGTTAATATCGTTCAATGAGTCTAGCCTCCTTCATGTTGTATCACCTGGATCAACCGATGTGGCAAGCATCCGCATAATTTTTTTTATATAACTTTAATGCAAATCGATCGTGAATAATAAAATAGTGAAACTTTGAAATCCGTGGCCGAAAGAAGTAGCAGCGGGGAATGTATTAACGGGCGCTTAAACAGCGTGTAAAGCACATTGAATGATCGGAGAATGGCGGAACCAAACAGATATTGTTGAAAGAAAATCAATGAACACGAGTGCTCGTAAAAGCGACGGGAACAGGCACACGAGACCTGTTTACGAGTGATTTCCAGCCAGTAATCGCGTCGTTTCTTCCGTGTTCCAGTTCCGCCGAGCAAAATCGTGATCTACGATGACTCCGGGGTCGTACGGGACAAGATGGTGGGCCCGTACAAGGAGGGCGACACTCTGCGGGTATACTGCGAAGTGTACGGCGGTGAGTACCATGTAATATTACATTTCCCGTGTTTCCGTTTCCGTGGTCTGGCCGCGAGCGTTTCCGGAACACCCGTTACCCCGAAGCAATTCCAAAAACCAGTCGAGCTTTCCTGGATCGTCGAAGACTCGCTTACGGTGAACAGTATCGCCCTAATTGTTATTTCTGCCGTTTCTCTGTGCGACCATATTCCCCTTTGCATTCTGTGCTCTGGTTGCACATCATTTTCATTCCTGGTAGACTGCACGATTTTACCTATTTACCACGAAAACGAACAGCAAGATGGTCAAACGTATATAACTCTACCGATTTTCATTTTGGAATGTATAAAATTGATCGTTTATTCGATGAAACACGAGAAGATACCTTGCTAAACAAACAGTCGATACGGCTCGTTAAAATCCCGTTTACATTAGGCAACTTTTGCTCGAACGACTGAGTTGATCGACCAAAGTCGTCTGTGTAACCGCAGCGTCAACCAAATTCGAACGACTTCCGATCGTTCGACCAAAAGCAGACCATTCGTCGATTTTGGTTCGGCGATTGAGTCGATTAACGTCAAGTCGTTCGATTAAAAAGTTTAGATTATGACGTCGTCGTTCGCTATTTTCTGGTTGAATCGTGACTAGCGCGGCGCGTAAGGAGAAATTAAATTGTAAATTGCGTTGACTTCATTTTTTCTTCGGTAATTGCATCGTCAATCCTTCGCAGTTGAATTTTAACTTAACACCCATCAGAGGCGAAACTACTTACAGTGCCGCAACACCTCGCTATGCGGTGAGCTCGTAATCGGAGAGGATCCAAAACTTTTGCTTTTATTATCTTGTAATTTTATTGTTTTTTTATGTAACACAAATTTTCTTTCTTTATATAACATACATTTTTTCTTGGCGCTCAAAATTATATTTTGCGGGAGGGGGCCGAAATTTTCTAATTCCATCGCTGTTTTTTTTTCAAATTTTCATGTAAATTACATGCGATTGATGTAAATTTATCGATTCCTTCAATGTAATTTTGACATATTTGCAGTATTGCAATCGATAGTTAACTGAATTTTCGATGTTTACATGTGCAGTTCAAACAGACCGTTCAATAAAAATAGACAAACGGGCTACTTCTGGTTGAACGATCGGAACTTTCAATTTGATTGACACAGCGGTTGCACGGGTGACTTTAGTCGATCGACCAAAAGTTGCCTAATATAAACGGGATTTTAACGATCGCTCGGGAAAAAGGGAAATATTGGTCTTCCACGATCTCGTGCACCAAGCAATGGAATGATTAAGTATTATCTTATCCGACTAACGCTGAGCCATATATCCGGTTTCCATTTGATCAGTGCCTGCGAACTACGCATACCGCGATGGTGAAATCCGTCCATGGCAAGCGAGTCTCTCGGTCCATTTGAAATGTCCCTACGCGGGAATACTTACATATTCCATCAATCCGCGCGCAATATTATTCATCCGCGTGGATGGCGGCGAAGCCTTTCGTTCCTCGCGTTGAAAAACGGGTCAGGAGGATCGGTGAAAAATCGAAAGAATTAATGTTCCGCGTTCCCGGGCTGAAAGAGAATTTAATGAGTGCGCGGTCGACGAAGGGAGAAGGCGGAGAGGAGAAGTGGAGAAAAAAGGAGCTTCGATAAAAAAAGAAGGAGAGAAAGAGAGAAACACAGTGAATCCACTCGAGTACCGGATTCCGAGGACTCGACTCGTCGAGCTTCCGATTTTTTCCGGCGGTTTTCTTGCTCCCCGGGGCCAACGCTCTCTCTCTCTCTCTCTCTCTTTTGTTCTCTCATTCATCACTCGAATCAGAGGCGCGATTGATGCATTTCCGCAGGTAATCCGGCCCCGATGGTGTCCTGGCACCACAACGACACGCTCGTCAGCAACAAAACCGTAACCTTGAGGAAGGGCGTCAGGCAGAGCGAGCTCGTTATCAAAAATTTAGGACGGGACGACGTCCGCACCGTGCTCACCTGCAACGCAATCAACAACGACATGTCCGACCCGCTCACCGCGGCCGTTCGCGTCGACATACATGGTAAGTACACGGAAAACTGTTGCTGTGTCTTCCCTCCGCGTTCGCCGTGCCCTCTAATCGCATCCACAGAGCTGTGATTTTCCACAATTGTTTACCGTACGCCGCCACGGCTACTGCGTGGCGCGGCGTGTCAAAAAGCCCGTCTACTCGACAAAATTCTATTACTCGGAAATTATAGTTCCACATCGCGGTAACCTTGAAAGGCTCTACAGAGATTATAATTGAAATTTTCGGCGAAAACCTATATTCTTGATCACGTATTCCCAAGGGTGACGTCAATCAATGTCCGATAGTTTCGTTGGTGACGTAGCAGCGAAATTCCACGGCACAGAATCGAAAGTCTGAAGCCTGAAAACATTACCGGGAACTTTGTTCGACCGATACTGCACGGCTCATCGAATTTTCGATGGGCTCGGTCGACTTCCGTAGGAAAATGGCTCTCGGTGCAGCCTCTTCGGCCGCGACGAGGAGTGAAGCATCGCTCCGATCAAGTTTCCTCGTAAACCGGCCAGCCACTACGTCGCGCCGCGCTCGCCCATCCATAACAGGATATCGCGTTTTTCTCATTAGCAATTCCAGGAAAATATTGTCGTTAAATTTGATCGGCCCGGTTTTATGTGCCCCTTGGCTCCCGAGCGAAGGCGCCCCCGGCCGAAGCAGCCGCGGCCCTTTAACGCGCGTTACGAAGTCGTAATCGGATGATATCGATCCACCCGCGATGGCTCCTCTTCGAATTATTCATCCTTGTTACCGAGTTTTCGCTGAGCCCGACAGACGCGCGACGCCGCGCTACTTTCTTCGAAGAACAATGAATCTTCAAGCCTCCGGTTAACACCGAACCTGTTTCGTCCCGTTTTCGTTTTTCTAACTTCGTTCGTCTCTTCGTGCTATTTAATGTTTCGTTCGAATTTAAAAAATAAACGAGATAACGTGCCGTGAGTCGCGTGTAACCGACGAACGCAATCCAAAGAAAAAACGATGCATCGAATATTCCAAAAAATTCGACCGAATCGAGAGTAAAAAATACATGGCTCCGGGGCTCAGCCATGTTTTTCTGCTTTGGCGTTCGACGCGTTAGCATTGGCCCGGCGATGAAAGAATTAGTCTCGAGTGGATGCTCGAGCTCTCGGCGCTGTCGAGTTCGGGGCTTTTTACGTGCGGGGTTTGATTCGATTTCGGGCAGAACCCGGGGCTGGCATCTGGCGGAACGTGGCGGCCGCGTTTTTCCGTCCGCAACGGCCAGCGTAAATCTCGACAGCGCCGTAAATGCCAGCTCGCAGCCGTCCCGGAAGTTGCCCGTGACTCGAAAGATGTCAAGCACTCTCCGCGCAACGTCCACTCGTGACACCTGTCCCCACTCGACGCACCGGGGCCTGGTCAGCTCATCTCGAGTGGCTTCCTGACGGAATTCTAAATAATTTACCTGCCCGTAATTCCCAGAAGTGGCGGGACGAGGAGAAGAAGGAGGGTGGGGGAGGGGCAGACCGGCAGGACGTCGCTGTATTGTCACGACGCGACTTAATACGACTGGATGTCCCCGTCCCGTTGGGACGTCGTTCGCGACGTTTTCACCGCCACCTTTCCCATCGGTTTTTTTTTACGAATCTTCTGTTCGTATCCATCTGCTCTCCTTGGGGAGTGCATGTTGGCAGAATAATAACCTCGCCCGGAATTGGTCTCCGCTCCCCAATTTCTGTTTGCTACAGTGACGAACGTACCGCATATACCTACCCTCCGACTTCCCTCCCACCCATGTCTCTGACTTTATTCCCTCTCGGATAAAGGTATGTTTGTTCCTTCTTTATGGACAATAGATGTATATATCAATTTCGGCCTGCTACAGTGATAGATCGGCTGCTATTCGACAACTTTCTCTCCATTGCTTCGCTCAAGTTTCTCGACGTTCTACGAGGGGTTCTTCAGGCTCGTATGGTTCTTCACGATCATAATAATAGATAACGGATAAGGCCGTCGGGCTTCCCTGATGAAGCAGGCGTTCATTTTCTGTTTGTTGCTCGCAGAGCTAGCAAATTAGGGAACAGTAAACATTTCTTTCAACCTATGATAATTCCATTTGTACATGATTTTTTCGTTTTATGGATATCAAATTGATTTAATATCTCGTTCAATACTTAAACGTTTAGTTATTGATTAGATACCAACATATAGCAATTTTTAGTGGTGACTCTGAGTCACAACTCGAGTGCTAAGGGTTAGTGCTCTTGTATGTCTTCTTAGGGGTTGAAGATTTTTAACAGTACACCTACTGAGCATTAAAAGTAACTGGTATACATATTTCCTTATAGAAATGAAAAGATTGATTTTACTAAGACTTTGCGACTCTCCACTGAAGATATGTATACAATCGTTTCTTATGAAATCATTTTTATTATTTCAATAATTGTAAAATAAAAAATTTAGAACCGGTCGTGGTAGATTTAGCGTTAGGACGGGGATTCAAAAATATGTTTCTGTCTTATAGTATTACACGTCGTTTGAAATTTGATATCCGTATAGTAAGAGCATTAATCCTAATTTTCGGTACAACTATGGCGCCGTCGGTGGACAGTCGAATGTACGTCGAGCAGTGACGTATCTAAGATTTGAGCGACAGCAAAGATTGTCTATTTGCTAGGATTGTTCGAGTTCTATGGTGCTTCAGAATCGAAGAGCATTTTGAAAGAGGATGCCCCCGTTTACGTCTCCCAGGAGAAATAGCTCGCCGGAATGGACGGGTAGATTCGTGTTTCTGGGCCAGGACGACCGTAAAAGATTACCTGCTACGCTTCCATCATCCGAAAACTCGGAAATTGCTCGCGAGACGTTCAAATTTCAGTCATACATTTTCTTATCGGCGATCCGAAAGCAGGGTACAATTGGAGACAACGTGTGCCTCATCCGGAACGCCAAAACAATTCGCGGAAACATCACGGTTGTCAATCTTACGAACGGCAAAACTACGCTTATAGTGGTAAAACATGTTTTTAAAAAATCGAATTTTTTCAATTTTCTTGTAGTTTCGTGCGTGTAGAATGTAAAAAGTTTTTCGTGATTTATTTGTGAGACTTTTACCAACTTATTTATGGCATTTTTCTTATTAAAATTACGATATCATTTGAACGGTATTCCGTGGTATAGTTCCGGCCTGCGTGACTAGCGCTCCAGGAGTCGATGACGTAGAGCAGGGCCAGGATTTAGTTACTCGCTACGGCCAGTTCTCGAGGGCTACGCCTCCTTTACCCGGCCGCGCGTCTCGCTCCCCGCGGCGGCCGTAGTTCTCGAGGCAGCTCAGGGTCGTACCACGCAGCATAGACGATATTCGTGGCGCATTAGGGCGACACCCGTACCAATAGGTTTCCACATTACCGTTGAGGTACTATTGTTAATGCGTTTTTTTTATCAGTGAAATCCCCAGTAGGCCTATTCCACTATATCGCACAATAATTTCGGACAACAGCTGTAGAAAATCAATTAAAAAAAATAAATTTAGGTAAACTTTTAAAAAGTTTTTACTTGTACTGTCAATATTTCATTAAAGGCTGGAAGAACTTGATTTTCGCGCACGTTTAGACGTGCCTTGCAAATTGTTAAGATCTACGGGAAGTTTAGACGTAACTGTTCGCATCGCAGATGCGAGCAAAGAATCACTTAAGGATGAGCGGTGTTCTGATTTAATGTAGCGCATTTTGGAAAATGAGCATTCGCACGAATAAGTTGATCCGAACATTGAGAATATTCGGATCGCGAAATTTGTTATTTTTTTAATTGATTTTCTACAGCTGTTGTCCGAAATTATTGTGCGACATAGTGGAATAGGCCTACTCGAGAACTACGGCCGCCGCGGGGAGCGAGACGCGCGGCCGGGTAAAGGAGGCGTAGCCCTCGAAAACTGGCCGTCGCGAGTAACTAAATCCTGGCCCTGACGTAGAGAATCGACTACCCCCACTATCGCGCTCCGGTCGCCTGTCCGGACAGGTCCCGCGCTGGTCGGCCGAGAGTCGATGACGTAGACGGCCCCCCCCCCCCCCCCCCACGCGGCCGGTCAGCGTCTGTTCGGACCTTTTTCCGGCCACGCGTTCGTGTTTACATGCGCTGTCCTCCTCTACGGTCGGCAAGATCACTAAAAAATAGTAGCCTTACGCGATCTATGTCGGAGTACGAACTCGAGGATCCGGCTTAGTACAAAATGTGCACCTAAAACCGCTGTAGTACATATATTTCTTTCAACCATATTTCTACAAGTACCGGTGCTGAAATGGAGAATCGTTATCAGCGGAAATAAATGGTCCGTCTTTTCACATTCTGCTAAACAATTCGATCAATCGATCAACATCTCCTAGAATTAACCGCCATGAACGTGTGCTCGACGTTCGAACTACATATTCCGGAGGTAATTTCCAACCGTAAACGACGCGGCCATAATTCGCGAACAGTGAGGGACGTCGAGCAGCGGGTAGGTAGAGCATAAAGATTTCGATCACGATCGTATTTCTAATCCCTATCATCGGCACGTTCACCCGTGAAACCATCGTAACAAGAAATGATAAGTACGAGTATACACGTCAAACCGGAATCAAGATGAACGATAAGATCTGGCGAATAGAGGACCTCCGTGGATTCCCCTAGGAGTTCCCCGTCCGCCTAGGAGATCGTGGCTATTTTCCAGTCGTGACGCGTAAAGGATACGTCGGGACAGAGGTTGTCACGTGACCGGGCCATTAAATGGTAAGTAACGTCCGTGGAGGTGGGGTGGGGGGCTCGTCGACGCTCCCCTCGTAGAAAGAAATTCGATTATCTCTATATAGTGATTTAAAATATTCCCAGATGACGTCCGTATATCTTGAGACGGCCATTCTTTCCACTCGACCGATCCCGGTCCGTTTGGAAACAAAGCGCGAACTTATATACCGTTTATAACTCCATATCGCTCGAGCTGATAGTTAAGGGATACGATATAGCCTGATGGGGGATCATGCTCGATGATGAGATTCGAGGGGTTGATATCGTTACACTCGTATTTTCGGAGCGGATAGGGGATGATCGCGACGATTCGAAAAGAGGGTGCTATCACGATGCTCCCTTTTCAGATTTAGCTCCCTGGTGACATAACAGTGGGGAATATTTAAACCTGGCTCTGCTCTTATTAGAACGCTTCCGGTAATTCTTCCTGTCGAAAGGCATCTTTTTCGTTTCTGATAATATCCCATCGTCGTTCTAGAAAATTCTGAACGGCAGAAGAAGTTCTAATCGCTGTGATCATAAAACAAATCATATTGCAAAGGGGTTAACTGTCGGTAGCAGAAATTTTCTATGACGTTCGTTCGCGTTGTAGTGGCTGATGTTTTAATGAAAGAAGTTACAAAATTCTTTCATTTGTATTCCGATGCTCGGTACCGTGTCGTTGGATCTGCCAGTTGTTTATAGTCTGTAACACTGGAAACACCAGGAGCCGAACGTTAATCGAAGAGCGAAGTTAAATAAAATTCGGATAGACACGTCGAGAAGTAGCTGTTTGTTCTGAATATCAATCGGATTTTTCCATTGTTTGGAGGTAGGGATTGGAATCAAAGTCGATGTAAACTTCGTTGCCCAGCGAGTGGAAACTTCATCTCTGTCGGTCGGCAGGATATTTTGTTCGGACCTCGGAACGGCCAGCTAGAGGAATGACCATTGGCTTTTCTATTATCCCGATAAACATCTCGCGGTGATGGCTTGTCAATAACGGAATACTATCGCGAAGACGTAGATACGAGAGATCGGCGTATTTATTGTATCGATATCCGTATCAGGAATCAATCTGTATACCAGCCGCGTTCTACGTGGCAAATGCGTGCTCCTTCACAAACAATTGATTTTGTCGCGTTATTCCATCGGCCAGCGCATTTTTACGGAACAAAGTTCTCTTCTGTTGCACGATCAACTATTCCGTAGCTTCTATTAACTGTACCGAGTGGTCTAGAATTGTTGATCCCCACGATTTCCGAGGCACCCGTAGTCCGACAAAAAATAAGAGCATAAAAAATACGCGTTCGTATATTTTTCCAATTTGATATCCTGCTGAAAGCGTATCACAGATTCAACGTTTACTCTGGCTTCCTGTAAAATACGTTCTGCTAACATTTTTAGCCAAACAAATACATTCGGTACACGTTGCATGTAAAAGAAAAGCTCAGCAAACATGGAAAACAACAAATTTAAAATGAACAAACAACAAAAAAGAATACAAAACAACGCAACTAGTGAAACTGTGTTCGTTGTTTTCCGCGTTGTGCACACGGTAAACAACCTACAGGACGTATTTTGCGAAAAGTAAATAATTCGGCAGAAGCGTGCTGCGATTCATAGAAAAATCATTTGTTTCAAAAATCTGAAGGATAAAAAAAGGTTCCAGGAGCAACAGATGCGACACCGCACCGGGACGGCTCGACGAGCATGATCTCGCCTGGAGATTCGCGAATTTCCTGCGCAGGCCGTAATGAATTCCCTCGCATCGTAAAGATGGCGCTCGCACCTAAGGGATGTAATGTACGGGAACGGGCAAGTTCCGTAGAGGACTCGTCCTCTCGACCGAGTTAATAAAGCCGACGGCATACATCCCCCACGGTGTTCCTTTTACTATCCGAAAGGACGATCCATCCTGGAATTATCTTACGGCGCGGATAACGGCGAAAGAGCCACACTAAAATTCCGTAGGATAAAAAAACTGACCATTCGTTCGAACGAGCCCGCTTAAGCGTCTTCGCGGAAGGGCTAGTTTATCGCATTCACTCATAAAAACTTTTACCACGAGGGAGGGGGCTTAATCTTGTCCTCGTGAGAACGGGGTCGTTAGATCGGCCCAGCCACGTGCCTCGTTCGTGATAAGCCGAAATTTATCCTGCATAACGAGGACAAAAAAATCAAATTCTTCGGGGGCCGATAAGAAGACGACGCGCGCTCAGGCCACATCCCCTCCGTGGAACGTGCCGGCGTTCGTTAGGTCGTTGGATTATCATAACGTCGCTGGTAGCGAGCGCGTTATTGTCAGCTCGTTTCGTATGTCTCGTCTCTGCGTTATCTTGCCTGCGATACACGCACCATCGCCGTAAAATTAATGAATCGCCCCGGCTTTTGTCGTTCCTGTCTGTCCTCTAATTGCTCCCGCGAAATTCTCCCCCACCACTGTTTTCCCACGACGAACCAAACGACCCGTTTCGCGCACTCCGAACAATGTTAGGACAAAACAATGCCGTTTCGACTTGATCCATGTTTTTTGTCCTTTGTATACACCGCGGACACAGTAAATAAATTCCAATTATCGACGTCGTAGTATTTTTTTGGAAAAGGAAGTAGCGTACAATTAAGCGTCCGTAGTCGGGACCGAATGCAATTCGTAGTAGTGATCTAATTGTTCCAACTTCGCGGAAAAAAGCAAGTCGCAAGGTCCAGTATTAAAAAGATCGTGTCCCGATATTACTGTGGCAGACTGTACCTCGTTATTTAACTTCAGTTTCTCACGAGCTTCTCGGACGCTCTTTATTTCGCATAAAGCTCTCCGCGGTCTAGCGATCAGTTTTCCAATTATTCCTCTACCCCGAGTCCAGTTTCGCGGAAGCGGCGTAAAAGCAACAATTAGGCGAACGGTAAACTAATTGCTAGTAACAAAACATTCAATCGCCACAGCGAAAGATAACGGATCGTCTTAGGTCCAGTAAAAGAGTGGCATAACCGATCAGCGAAGACAGTTTTACAGAAGCTGCATAAATGCAGCAAATGGGCTATCGAAGAACCGGAATAACAAAACGTTCGATTGCGGAGGAGATGTTGATCTCACGAAGCCTCTCCTGCGAGATAGAAACGTGTCATAACCGTTTCCCCAAGGAAAACAGTGAAACGCCTCGTGAATAAACGATCTCGGTTGTTCCGAGCGACCGTGTATGTATGTACAGAACGATGAAATCATCGGCCGTTTGCAATGTTGGTGTAATCGTGGATCGCGTAAGACGGTTAGCGGCACGATGGAAGCCGTGCACTTTTATAATTCATAAGCGACGGGGCGGCTCGAACAAGCGTGCCGGCGACCTCGGAATTGCAGGGTAAATTCCGACGTAACACGCGACGCGAGTTAATAGCTAATTATTCCCGATAACGGTGAATTATCGAGTAATTATGCGTATCGCGGAGGGCGGGGGGCCGTCGGGATCAGAATACGCTGGCCGTTCTCAATTACAACGATTCCTATCGGGAGAACCGCGAAATGAGAAACCGCCGGTGACACCTGCGAATTCGCGTCTGCTACTGTGCCGGACAAAACAGTAAGATACTTTACATAATTTACATACATATATTGCGAAATTTTAATTCGTGATCACGCGTGTGCGAGACCTCCAACCTTTGTAAGATCGAGATCACCAGGAACTGAGTACTTAAATAACGATTTTGATATTCTGGGTCACTCTAGACCCGGCCGTCGGTGGGTTAAATAAATGCTTCTCATGGACGTATTCGATACACTGTGAATCCTAGAACGTATTTGAGAACGCGCGATGTTACGTACATAGCTTTTTTGATTCCATTTAAAAAATTAAAGTGCGACTGAAATTTTTATGCTTATAAAACCGCAAGCACGATTCGAGTGAAAGTTTAATGCTCGCACGCGTGCCCGCCGAAAAACATGGAACGCTCCATTCGGATTTTTATTCCGACGTTGTATCACACATTCTGTAAAATAAATCGGCCATAATTGTAACGTTATGTTTTTTCATTTAAACAGAATAACATTTCCAACTGACCATTAACTTGTTTGAGCATATGTTCGTTCGATTGAAAATCATAATAAGCATCGAATTTTTCGTCGACAGCGTAAATTCATAATAATGCATTGCGTGACATTTATAACAAAATAGATATTCATTTAATTACAGGAAAGCTGCGACATACCTTATACCGTTCAATTAAAATCAATTGATATTATAGCGTGCCATATAAATATTGAATATTAATAATGGCAGGATTTTAAGCTTAATGAACAGTCGATGCAGTTGTTGTTTTATGAAGTTCGCGTAATAATGAATGTATACAAATATAATATTCCAACTATTGTTAAATTAAGAATGCGCAGATAGCGAGCACAGGTCAATTAATTACAAAATAAAACGAACACGTTCGGTAATACAACAATTATTGATGACATTTATGCGAAAGGTAATTCCCGGAAAAATATTTCACTCGTATTGTTTTTTATTGGTCAGCGTCCATGTTGGAAGGGTAAGGACGGACCTTAAGGTCGTTGATTTTGCACAACGTTAAGGGCTATTTTCACTGCGAGCTGACAACAAATCGCCTAAGCGTCCACACTGCTGTTTGCGAACTGTTCGCAGTGTGGACCCAGCATTAGTGTGCAGGCACTTGGTGCATGATCCATCGGAATTTGACTACGTGAATGTGAAAAGAAGAGACTAATCGGCGGGAAGAAATATCGAATACAACAGAGCTTATTCAGCGTATCGAGCGCTTCTCCTCGACCGAAACGAACAAATGGAAAAGCCGAAGAGGCCCTAAACGCGGGAGCATTCTCGAGGAGCCGGGCGCGTCAGGCTCTCGGTCGTTTCGGGAATCGTCGCTCGTTCGGAAGAATAGAGCGCGGCTGATAGTTCTCGCGGGGTTCTTCGGTAGGTGGTGTCGCGCGGGCATTTCCATGGGGAGAGGCGACGCGACGCGACGTATCAACAGGAAATCCATCTG
This sequence comes from Lasioglossum leucozonium, assembly GCA_028454225.1. Taxonomy (NCBI): domain Eukaryota; kingdom Metazoa; phylum Arthropoda; class Insecta; order Hymenoptera; family Halictidae; genus Lasioglossum; species Lasioglossum leucozonium. The sequence goes on along the minus strand of CM052221.1, from coordinate 24,624,818 downwards.
ACCGAATGGCCCGGGCCGAAATAAGAAAGCGTTTCGGGAGAGAGGGAGAGAGCTGCATTGAGAAAACGTCGTCGGTCCCCTTTTTACGGAGAATATATTCCGCGGGAGCAACGTCGTCGCGCAACGATACTTTCACCCCGGCCGGCGAGGAACACCGGAAACGTATTATTAACTCAGAGAGTGGCAAGGTTGGCCTGAATACGGCTCGCGAAAAACCCCGCTTCCAACGGCTGCAGCTTTTGTGTGCACGCCCATAGAAACGTGCATAAAGAGACGCGATGGCTTATTTTGTTCTCCCCTCCCCTCTCCGCCCCCCTCTCTAGACATACCCACCTAGCGCTCCGCCCGCCGCACACCCCCTCTTTTTTCCTTCCTCTCTCTCTCTCTCTCCTTTTTTTACACGGCGTAACGAGCCACGCGTGCTGCGCGGTCCGATGAGACAGACTCGCGCACGAGTTCCCTCTTCTTTTTTTTTTATTTTCGTTCCCTTCCCTTCCAACGGCGCCGCACGAAACAAATCCCTTTGAACGTTTCAACGGTCCTCGGAAATTCTTCGCTACAGCCTCTAAAGACACAGCGCTGAATTAATTTCACCCCCCCCCCCACACGTCCCTCGACGTCACCGTCCCCCGCCACGCGTACACCCTTGAGGTGAGCAATTCTTTATTTTGAAACGCGATGAAAGATCACGAGCATTCGCCGCGACTAAAAGCGCAATTCCGCGAAATGCGAGAGTATTTGGACCGACGCGACGCTACTGTGCTTATAGTTTGCTCGGAACAGCGTGGGTGGAAGGCGGTTGACGTGGAAGTGTGTTGATTAAAGGAAATTCTTTTGAACGTCGGTCGTAAAGGGTACAGAAACTGGACACTTAAGATACGGTGGAATCTGCCTGGGTCGCAAAGGCTTGGAAATTTTTAGGCACTCGAAAGCGCGGTGAGACTTTCAAATTACCCCCACCCCAAGCTTTTGGCACCTGTTATATTCGAAGGAGCGTGCATCAGACAAGTGGCTTCGTCTCTTTCCCTGCACCGCCTCTTCAGAAAGCTTATAAAACCTGTATTCGTCTGACCCTTAGCATACGAAGGTGTAACGATCATTTTCTAGTATTGTTTACTAGTTTAATATCTCCCGTGGTTTTTATTCAACGATGTTCTTATTGCTCAATTATATTGCAACGACGTTCCAGGTTTGTTAGTCTTCATCCTCGATAACTGTCGGCTTTACTTCACGGTAGCGAAAGCGTTGACATGAGATTGAAAGGGTTCCGAGGATGAGGATGTTACATTACAAATATGAAATTTCGAGTAAATTGGGTTTAAAGTTACCTTGTAACATGTGTATCCAAGATAGCACACGCCCCTCATCTTCTCTGAATTTCACGAAGGAGAACACTTCATTCTGTCCTCGGTCATTAATATACCCTGTAATTTATAATGCAATGGAAAATCGATATAGTTGGTGCATGCACAGTTCATCGGAAGCGTAGCTGATGAGAGTGACCCACGAACAGTTTGTGTGTTCAGCTCGTAAACGAGTTGTAATTGGCTCTACACGAGGCGACAAAGTAGCAAAGACGCGCCTGTTGAAAATACGAAAGAAACAGAAAATTGCATGCGCAATCTCATTAGCCTCTGTTACCAGGATCGTTCAAACAGCCGGTGTGCAAAATCGAATTTTATTTTATCGCGATTCCTCGATAGTTGGTAAAAATGCGAATCAGCGTAAAAGCCTGAAAATTTGCATTTCCAAGCATGGCGGATCAAACGAATACCTCTCGGAGAGAAAATTAAAAAAATTAATAGGTTCTACAATAATGGGAATGGAGACTGCAGAGTACCTGTACGACAGAGTTTACACGGTCACAACACAGGCTGATATCCGGATATTAAAATATCCGTATCAAAAAGAGGATATTCCTTTTTAATCCGTGATTGGAGATGAATTCAGCATTCATCTCACCGAATCAATATTTCATACCCGTAAATTGTCAATTCTCCTATGTCGAACAGCGATCCCTTTCAATCGTCGCTCGAAATTTCACTCTGTCTCTGATATAACTTTCATACGTGAAAAATCGGATCCGGCTTCCGGCGAATTAAACCTCGAAATTCTAAATACTCTTCGACACTGAAATAACTGCGGAGCTTTACGCGTACCGAACAAAAAAGAATTTTCACCTTCTCACCGTCAACTACGGTAAATGGATATTTTTGATCGAAGCCTTTATTGTGCGGCTCTCTTCGATTAAACGTGGCGTAACAATAACATCGTACTCGATGTTCGAAGTACCATATACACGTACGATCCAATAATCCAAAGAACAGTTTTTTTTTATTTACGAGAGCGCGCGAATTCCCTCGGTTCGAACAGTTGGCGCGACACAATGTAACGTTGCCCGCCGGTGCTTCTTGCTGTACGTTTTCGCCGCGTTTGTTTGGATGAGGAACGAAAGCCACGCAGGCGTTCGTTATTCGAAGACAATGGCGGTTGCGAAAGGCGCGGGACTAAAACTGCATTTAATCCGCGACACATCCGCACCTCCCCCCTTCCCACTGCCGCCTGGTCCGACGATACCGTAAATGGACTGTACGGATGGGGTCGCGACTGAATATCCACCAGCCGAGAAATTATTCGACCCTTTGTTTTCAGTTATACCCGGTCCGGTTGCTCGTAATAGATTCACGCTTAAACTATACATAAGTACACCCATTTATCGCGGTTTACAGGAGCTCGCGCCTGCCCACGCGCGCCTACACACGCCGCACCGCGCCGCTGTCGCTGCACGCCGGCCATTTGTTCCGAGCAGTCGTCGCAGCCAAGTGAAACCTGCCGGAAATTTTCCCGCGGACTCGTTTCCGCCGGAATTTTCGAACGAATCATTCTCATTAAACCTGCCAGACTCAAATCGCCATCCGAGATCAGAAGCACCGAACAGTTTCTTAAAGAAAAGAATATTTACTTAAGAATTGATAAATTTTCATGAACATTTATTCAAAGCGATGGTACGCCTCGCATAATTGATTCAGCGATCATTATTTTGAATAAGTTGATCCTCGCAGATCTGAACGATCTTGAAATATGATGTAAAAGTCATCTAAACAACTTTTCTCCAGATACGTTGACGATTAAGAATTTGTCCTTCTGATAAAATGCGAAGCCAAGGGCTACCCGTTTTTTTTCTTTTCAGCAAACCGAACAAGGTATCGTTATAAAATTTCGCAGACTTATATATACACCCTTAAACTAGATTCATGCATTTTTATACGTTACCGTCATCAAGACCAGTAATTATTCACCGAGGCATCGGACTGGGTAAAGAACTTCCTCTCTGATAGCTCGCATAATAATTACGCCGAGGTCATCTAAAAGCAAAAACTTGACACAATGTTAACACGGTATGCTTGCGATGAACCTTTGAACCGCGGGAACCGAGGAAGCTCATTTTTTATCCAAACAACACATCAATGTAAAGAAGAATATCCGCTTTGTAATGGTTCGCGCTCTGATTGGTCCGGCATTTTTTCTTTTGTTAATAACTCGTGAAGAATGTTGCGGTGAACATTTTCGCAAAGAAAAAAGTTACTTCGAATTACATCTGGAGAGCGTTCCATTTTGCTCTCGGTCCGTTGGCCGCCTCGAAACGTGTCCGGAATCGTTGTCGTCGGACCGGTTCGCACGGACGATGGAAAAACCTAGACTGTTCGGGCACGATCGGCGACGAATCGGCAGCGCGATACGACGCGACGGCGAGATTTCACACGCGAGGTCGCAGAGGGAGGAGGTAGGGGAGGGGGAACTCTAATCGGCCGTGAGTGCCATTCCGAAACGGAATGCTCGAATCCCACGCAAGAGAGAAGAACGAACGTCTCGGCTCTCCTCAGCCGGGTAATTGATCGGCGGGATCCAATTTCGCTCGCATAATGAAATTCAGTCGGGGAAACGGGTCGGTCCTCCCCGTGGTATGATCGCTCTTATTCCATTTTGGTACGTCTTTTAGAGCGGTTCATCCGACGGCGACGCTCCCTTTGATGAAACGCGACGAAATAACCAGAAGCTGGAAACTTATTCGCCCCCAAGGCTCAACACGCTGAATATTGAGTTGATTTAGACCCCGCCCACCAGCAGGCCGCCTCAATTTTTAGCCGATCTGCTGCGCGAATGTCCCAGCCTTCCTCCCCTATCTCCGACTTCTTCCTCGCGAAATCATGGTTAACGCTGCTGTATCGCTGGCTGCATTGTACGTATTTTTCTCATCCAAGTCACACAGTTGAATCTAACTCGAAACAGAATTTTTCTATCTCCACCTATTTTTCACGCAAAATCATTACCGGAATTTCTTGCTGGAAGAGAATGAAAGGATTTGATTTCATTGTTTCCGGTGGTTCAACCGATGATCTCCAGATTGGATCTCCGGGTGATCAGAAATGATGAATGCCGCGTTCCTCTTTTATCTCCGGGATTTTTCCCGAACGTTCCACGTTCCTTTTACTGAAATTGGAAATGAGAACTCGAAGACGGGATCCAAAGTTGCCTCGAAAGTTCCACCTGTGACTATTAAGCTGACTTAGCTGAACTTTCCCGAGCCCGCGCTTTCAATTTTCGTGCGGTAACTGCTTGGTTCGTCGCATCGAAACAGGGGAGAAGAACTGCGAAACAAGACTGCTTCGGTTGAAGGACCAATCGAGTCTATTTAGTGTCGTTTCTGTGCCACCGAGTTGAATTTTTCAGAAGATCGATACCGATGAATTTCGAGCTGCCTCCTTTCATTGAAATATCTCCCTGTCGTATAAGCTGATACTCTCGACAGTAGTTACCTTTTGATTGCGAGTCAAGAGAAGAACGCGGACTTCTTTGAAGAAACATAACGAGAGCCCAGAAGTTCTTTGTCTTCCTGCATGGAACGCGGAGCCTGTTCAGCTGATTCGGAACCACTCGCGAATCTCCAAGTTAAATTTTTAAAGGATAGACGCCGGAAATGCATTTCAAAGTACAGTAGGACCTCGATTAACCGGCTTCATCGGAACCGAGAGAGCCCTGATAAATCGAGACCCTGATATTCGATGAGAAATACAATTTTTTCTATAATATGTATATTTCTTCTTATTTTGTTAAATTTGCATTAATAAGTGTCGACTTTGCCAAACATTTCACTGCCAATAAAGTTTCTTTCTTAATCTGAAACCATTCGACAATGCTCCCACAGAAAACCGTCTACGACAAAATTCACGTCGGTACCTCTACCACAAGAGTAGTTATAGAGTGAGCACGGTGCAATGAATTATTTCTTCTGTTCTGCTCAGCAGAAAATTCATTAACATCTATCTAATAGCACTCGTGACAGCCTAAAATTGCCGGATTCTACATCGAAATTTTCACAGTACCACGTTCATTTTATTTTTTTCATATTTTTGAGATTTCGCAAACAGGTTTAAAAATATTCAATTATATGTATATACACTGGCGACACAGTTGCGATGGACAAAGCAGAAAAAGAGAAATAAAGCGTAAGAATGGCGGTGCGAACGCGATCGAAGTCGTCGCCGCGATTCCGACCATCGGCGGCTCCTTATCCAGAGAGTTTGGTTTTCATTCGCTTTGCAATTCAATCCGTCGAATCTCGCGGGATATTCCCGGTCCCTTTCAACGTTCCCAATCGTCGTCGTTCCACGGCGACAACGTCGCAGCGTTGTGTTCGGGATCGCGACACCGTCCGGGTTATCCTCGCGCCCCGAGGCGGCGAATTAATGATTCCGAGCTTCCTCGAAGCTCCGGAGTATGCTAATTCCGGTGGATTCTCGCAGTCTTCCAACCGTCGCGTCTTACCTGGCCTCGAACCGACGCGACGCTCGCGCGACGACGAGACAATTGCTCCGCGATCCGAGGCGTCTCCGCGAACCGAGAGGATTCTTTGTCTGCCAACCGCGTACGTAGATCTAATTTTTCCGAAACTAGCTTCTTAACGCGACTGATATGCCGCTGCACGGTTACTGATACAAATTCTCTGGCATTGCACCCTTGTATTTCCTGATGAAAATTTTATCTTTATACTCGCTCTCTCTCTCTCTCTCTCTTCGCTGGTGTTCTGGCGGAGCTACTGACTTGATAAGATTCCCTTTCATTTTTGATAGGATTGTGTTCGTGTTTCAGTTTATCTGCTGCGAATGTAAGTGGGCTGCGGATTTCACGCATTTATGACAAAAACGAGACGGTAAATGAATTTATTTAAAATTATAAAAATTTAAAAAAATTGTAAAATTATTTCAAGCTTACTGACATCGTTCGGAACATTCGAAAATTTCCAGGAACGATATCTAGCCAGAATTTTCTCGTTAAATCAGAGCGCGTGGTCGGTCGACCGACAGTATCGCCGAATCGATAACCGAGAACGAGGAAGCCGAATGATCCTCAGAAATCAGTGGCATCGTGTAACGAGCGCGAGTCTTCATACTCCTCGGGGAGAGGCAGCTTCCGCGGGAGCAGTTCAGGTTCATATAACTTTCATTTAAGTTGAGTAGAATTTTCCCGGAGCCACGTGTCGGTAGTGGATCCGCTGATGCAAAAGTAACGAGGCCACGGAGATGTTCGGAAACAGACTGGATCCTCATTTCCCCCGATCTCGACGGATATCCATCTCGGACTCGATTCTTCCGGATGCAGTCTCTGAATCATTCCGGCCACGCAACGCCGCGCCGTGCCGGTAGCCTGCACGAAATTTCTAATACGAAGAGAGTCCGAAAAAATTGTTTTCGTTCGTCAGTGTTTGCTCTCGCATACTCGTCAGAAATAGTTGTACAAAAGAATACGACATATATTCGTTTTACGCTTTAGATCAACGTATTGTGCTTCGTTTGTAACACCGCATTTTTTTTTAATTGGAAAAAGTATTTTAATTTGGTTCAACACAAATAAACATAAAAAATACAGTTGGGTTTGAGATGTTGTCAAACCAGATAGCTGCCGTGGATGCGATTGGTTGCAATCAATTCTTTGCATGAACAATGATGAATGATGAGTATGGAATTGAGAAATGATCACTGCTAAGCTAGAGTGAACACTAATATATTAATACTAAGAAAGCATGCGGTCACAGACGAGTTGTCAAAGTGTATATGAGTTTTTGCCCGCAAGATGAGTATTGTTCCACAAATGAGTGAAAATGAGCGATCAAGTGTAATTAAACACGAGGAGCAATCTCAACATAACATGAGCTCGAGCTTGATTATGAGCTGTGCTAATGGAGTCGAGTGAGCAGGAGATGAGATGGTCAAAGCCACAATAGCCGACGACACGTGGTGAATACACGCACGAAATGATTTGTTTCGACTGATATCACTTCATAAAACATTGAGTACAGTATCGAGGATGAGTGATGAGTAGGTAGCGGATCTTTATGCAGAATAAAAATTTTCTACCTAATTTTCTACAAAATTTATTTTCTTTCTTAATATGTTCAATAGGTTGCAAATAATATAACAGTATTTTTAAATTCTTCTAATGTTTTCACCGTTTAAAATTACACCTACTCATTTTGCCATAAATGCATAAACATCCGCTGTCTACTGCTGAGTATTGAGTGCAACACTTACTGAAGGATGAATCAAAAACTGATGAAGAGAGCAACAAAAATGAAGAGAAACTTTTAACGTGCGCTCGAGACAGCGGTTACGTTGAGAGAGTGAGTGTAATGAAGATGAACAATGAAAGATCGATAACGATCGCGAAGTCGATGGCGATTGCGACATCGATCGCTCGACGCGACTCGGTGTACTGAAGCGCAGCGAATGGGAGCGCTCTGCGCCATCGTTCGCTGATCGTGATTGCGCGATTCGTACACTTCTGAATAAACTATGAGTAAAACGATCGCGTTCGATCTCGTTCGATATCGGTCAGTTCTGGTGCAGCCACCTTACGACCGAAATGACCAAACAAGTTGACACAAATTAAAACAAAAATTTTTTATTGTACATATAATAACTGACATAAATCCGTCGATCGGATGTTTGAAATGTTCAACGTAGATCCAGATAAAAAACAACAGTTCCAGAAGGAATAATAATCCACAGGCAGGATTCCGACCATAGTGGGGGCCGAAACGCGGCTGTATAACCGCGGCCGCATTAAGTATTCTTTTACGCGCGAGCCCGGCATATAAAGCGGGCTGCGACGCCTTGCGTTTTATTCACGACGTTTATGTTATCCGAGGTATTTCACCGGGAACAGACATTTGACGGCCGCGAAATCGATTCCTGTTTATATACGTGAGAGAGCGAGACCCGGACGCGCGAAGTAATGTTTCCTTTATTCGTGGACGGGGGATGATTCACGGCGTTCTTTGGAACACGACGCCCAGCGTCGCGTCGCGACGCGACTGCTGAATAGATGCGTCGCACCGGCACGCTGCCCTAAATTCTCCTACGGGAGCAAAAAACGCGTTTCAGGGGAGGCTGGACTAGCCCCACGCACGCCGAAAAAAAGCCCGCCCTCGGGCGACAGAGAGTCTAGGATCGTCGCTAAAGCGTACTCGACCACAGGGTGTCCCCCGCGTAACACGACTCGCTATTTTCCCCAAAGCTGCATATCCAGCATATTTTTAAATTTTTAACACTAATCCTACCGATCATTAAAGGTAACTGGTACATGTCCCCTTTCAAAAATGACACGATTGATTTTATTTAGACTTTGTGCGGCTCCTGTTGTAATACGTGCTCTACTAAACATATCTGTACAATCATTTCCTATGAAGTAATTTTTATCATTTCAATAATTGTAAAATAAAAAATCTAGAACCGGTCATTTAACCGGTCGCGGTAGGAATAACGCAGGAAAATGGTTAGTCGCGTTACGCGAGACACCCTGTATACACGGATTTTTGTGAACTCCCGGACGAAAATATCTTTCCTCGCCCCGAGGCTAGCTGACACACCTATCGACGAGCCTTTTCACCCTCGCGAACACCTCCATCGAAGGTGCCCGTGTGTTTAAAAAAACGAAGGGCTAGAGATACCCGACGCTTTCTCTTGAATAGAATCTTTACCTCGGCTGGAAGGCAGAATTCAAGCGTTCGAGCGCGGATCGTTATTTATTTATAGTATTTGGTTAGGTTTACGGGCACCTTAGACTCGCTCTGGATGGACCGTTTCTATCCGTCTTTTATTTTTGTTCGAGATGGAAGGATTTTCTTGGTTCAAATTCAAAATGTTTCATCTGTTTCCATCAAATCTATTAATTTTTGGCTATTTACGTCAAATTCAAAATAAAAATTGAAGTCCATCTCACAGAACTGGATAGAGAAACATGTAACAGAAGGTTGGTATGTGAAAATTTGAATAGATTATTTTCAAAGATAAAAGATAGAAGAGGGAGTTCAATATTCGAGCGAAGTCCGAGTGAAACAGTCTTCGACGAGTAGACCAGTAGTACAGCTCAGTACAGAGAGGTTACGTCGATTTTGTTCAGTGTTTTTCTCGCCCGTAAGCCTACGCGTGTGTACCAATATATTATCGAGCATATCCCGAACGAGATCGAAGGATTCTCGGGAGGAAACTTCACGAAAAAGTGGAACGTGGATTGATCCCCGATGACGCAACACAGAACTTCGCCGGGCGATGAAGCAAATCCAGTTTCCCGTAACAACGGATACCCGAAGAGCGGCTCATTTTTTTTTTGCCCACGGATCCCCTCTGCTAATGTTTGCATAATGTACGTGATAAATCCTGTTTCCAGGATCGAGGATTAACAGGACGACCTCGTTGCGCGATGGAAATTCCGGCGCTTGTTTATCATAAACCGTTCTATCGGCTCCGAAGATCGAAAATCACCGCGGACGTTCTCCTATAAAAGCTCAAAATCAACCGTATGGAATCGAGGGAATCGCGAATATACCGGTTCCCGGTCTACAAAATTAAACTTTCATCAATTAATTAGAGCATTGAACGGGGTCGAATCGGCACACGGTTCCCCGCCGCTTTATTTTCACTTCGGTGTTTATCCAGAAATTATAGTAATTGCCGCATTGGCTCGCATACAGTCCGAAGGACCGCCCTGATTGTAAAATTTACCGTGCGACGAGGTTGTATTTATTTAGATTTTTGGCGATTCTCATTACAAATACAGGGTGTCCCAGGTTTCAATATTCAAACTTTAGTCAGTATAAATATTAAAGTTTAGTCAATATAATAAATATTAAAGTTTAGTCAGTATAAATAGTAAAGTTTTAGTCAGTATATTCTGTGGCACTAAATAAGAAAAAAATGTTATGTAAACATAGGTCACGTGGATATATCGATTTATTCGAGCCAATGCTCGCAGTAACAGCAAGTCGATTACTATTCCCTAAAGCTCCATGTGACCTACACAACACTTTTTTTCTTATTTAGCGCCATAGAACATGCTGACAAAGTTTGAACATTAAAATCTGGGATACCCTGCATAGAGGACAGGACGCCTGATTTTAATTTAACCACGACATTATCTCTTATAGAATTCTAAGAAAAGAGCGTTAGAGGTTGTTATTTCGTGACAATATTGATTTTCAAAGTAACATAATCGTATGTAGCAAAAGGATCGTTGAATTCATACAATATTTGAACAGTTCTAATCTCCTGTCTTTCGGAACGGTCTCGCGCGACTTCCAACCGGTGTCGGAAGCTTTCCAGCGCATCCGAGCCGCTCCGGCGAGGTCGATTTCTCCAGGAGCACAGAATAAGTGGCACCGTTACAGCGCAATCTCGCGTAACGCACGAAGGGGCCGAATACGTCCTTGGAAAAACGTCGTTTCCATTCCTCCTCTACCTCGGCCACTCCGGTAGCCATCGTTTCATCCAATTTCCCCCCGTGTCTCGGGAAAGAGAGTTGCCCGTCCACGACACGACACGACTCGACTCGACTCGCGGCTACCACTTAAGTCGAAGTGCTTGCACGGTGTCCCCTGCACCCACGGGACCCATTGTAGGCCTCGGAAACCATGGCCAGGCTCGTCCATCGCAGCGCCGATCCTCCTACGTGCCTCGCCCTTCGAAAATGTCAGCAACCTTGTCCCTCAGGACTGTCCTTCGGGTCGCACGGCTCGTTAACAGGGTATTCTGGTTTTCCGTTTTTCCACGAATATTTAGAAATTTTTCTCCGGAGAACTATCGAACATTTTGGTCTTTTCAAATAAACGTGTAATTTTTTTTGTGTCTGAGGAGTCGGAAACTTTATAAATGCCAGGATCGTGTTGAAGGAATTGACGCGAGGATGTGATCGGAATCAGGTGTAAAACTGTTCGAACGCACTCGATGTCTCTAAAACCAGGTTTCTGCGGTTTTACGATATAGTTTAATCGGTTGCAATGTATACAATTTTGGAACGTTTGCGTACGTACCCAGATATGTACCGTCGTTTATCACGCTCACAACGAAGTCGAGCTTTTCGGTTATTATTCTTGCAGAGGAGATCGTAATCGCCCGCACTTGTCTCTTACAGGGGAGATGACCGCTCGATACAGTAAGTCACTTAAACTTTTGGCTAGAAGATTCGCGTGTACTCTCAGAGGATGTTACAACGGAACGTAATTCAAATTCGGTAGGAGGGCCTATTTACATATGTCCGTGGGTGCCCCCACCTCTGTCATACACGGGAGCTCGCTTCGAGGCAGCTAATTGCCGCGTCCTCATCGAGACGTCAAGGGGGGTATTCACGGCGTCAAGTTGTCGCGGGGTACTATTGAACGCGTCCAACGGTAAGCAAGAATAATCAAAATTACGCGAGTTATGTTATCCACGATCTAGTTAGAAATTAGAACCGAAGCATCAATTGAAATTCAGCTGCTCTCCGCAAACAGACGATCGCGACGGCAAACCGCTTTTCACTTGGGGGATCGTTAATAATGAAGTAGGTTAGGAGTGTCCCGGAAAAAAGCCATAACGCGCAGGGTTGAAGCTCGGAGTTGGACGTTTATCGTGTCAGGAATCGCGAACGATATCTGAATCGCGATGGTCCTCTGGAACGATCGTGATCCGAAAGTTCCGCGGCCTCCCGATGGCCGAGAGAGAGAGAGAGAGAAAGCCGAGTGTCTCAGTCATTTTCCGTTTCGAACTGGATATATCGATCTCCATGCGGCTCGGAAGGCTATTAAGGGTAATGGCGTATCCGGCGAATTCGGGGCTCCCGTTACCGCGAGTGCACCCGGTGAATCTTCCTTTTTCACTTCCGGCCGTGTTTGTGGACGGGGCCAGTGTATATAGAAGGTGGTCCAAGTTGAAATAAGCTACTTCGAGTCTCGATCGAATCGAATTAGTTTACCCGTAATCGACAGGAGCACACGAAATCTCGTTAACAGGCGACTGGTCCCACCCAATGCGACGTTGGCATTGGCCGAGCCAGAGTTCGCCTGCTGTAGTCGCGCTCTCATTGGTCCGCCACATTTTTCGTTAATACCTCCGCGACGAACCCGCGCGGACAACATTTTCGTAAAGGAAAAAGTTACTTCGAACGAGCACGATCATTTCGAAAGGATATTTTCGAGACATCCTGTAGATCGATATTGGTCGCGAAGTGCCAGCACTGAGAAAAGGTAACCAGGTTATGATAAACTCAGGTAAGCATGAATAAAGTTGTGTCGTGCGATTCATACTAATGTGGGATCAGGACCCCCCAGACCAACAAAATACCGTACGGAGATTAGGAATAATGGGAGGGTTCCGTGGGTGAGCGTGTTAGCCGATCGGTTACTAGCAGAAAGGCCGGGGTTCGATTCCCGCTGGCGCGGCGGTTCCTTCATTTTTCCTAAAATCCTACATTTGGGGGCTCGTCCGGGATGGGGGGAACACCGATCTCGATGGCGCTGTGGACGCTGGCGGACGAAGTCGTAAACAAAGCGAGCGTAGAGAAGACGTCGCATGTTTACGAGTTGTGAGTTGTGTTGGTGGTTCTAAGTGTGGCCACAACACAAAAAACGAGACGACGAAAACAACGCTGCGACGGACATTCGAGGGCGAATGTCGTCGCAGGATGGCCGAGTGTGGGATCAGGACCCCCCAGACCAACAAAATACCCGTACGGAGATTAGGAATAATGGGAGGGTTCCGTGGGTGAGCGTGTTAGCCGATCGGTTACTAGCAGAAAGGCCGGGGTTCGATTCCCGCTGGCGCGGCGGTTCCTTCATTTTTCCTAAAATCCTACATTTGGGGGCTCGTCCGGGATGGGGGGAACACCGATCTCGATGGCGCTGTGGACGCTGGCGGACGAAGTCGTAAACAAAGCGAGCGTAGAGAAGACGTCGCATGTTTACGAGTTGTGAGTTGTGTTGGTGGTTCTAAGTGTGGCCACAACACAAAAAACGAGACGACGAAAACAACGCTGCGACGGACATTCGAGGGCGAATGTCGTCGCAGGATGGCCGAGTGTGGGATCAGGACCCCCCAGACCAACAAAATACCCGTACGGAGATTAGGAATAATGGGAGGGTTCCGTGGGTGAGCGTGTTAGCCGATCGGTTACTAGCAGAAAGGTTCGATTCCCGCTGGCGCGGCGGTTCCCTCATTTTTCCTAAAATCCTACACTAATTCATAGTGATCGCAGACCAGCGGTGCAAGCTCGCGAAGCCGGACAGCGCGACCGAGAAACTGAAATTCCATTTAAAGCTGTCGCACAAAGGCTCATTTGACTTCGGGAATGAGCGCGTGTACCGTATCAAGGTCGGCCATAGTTTTCCCCCCGGAAAAATTACCGTGAAAACCTCGGGGACGAAACCCTCTCTCGGCGTGCGCGCGGCGTCCTCGAATCTCCCGTTTCAAAGAGCGTCCACATTTCACGAGGCACGGGGACACATCGCATCGGGCCGGTCGTCGACGCGCCACGCCGCACCGCGCCGCGCCGGCCCCGGAATTGCGGTATTAAATTTACTTTGGTCCGGCAACTCGTCGCGAGAGCTGCGGCCGCCGCAGCCGCGTGTACACGCGGTATTGCCCGACGGGGAGGAAAAAAACCCTCGGATTAAATTTCGCAGCGGGTTGAGACATCGCGGGTCGCGGCGGACCGGCCAGGCTCCCCTCCCCTTCCACGATGAGACTCGCTCGCTCGCTCGCACGCGCCGTTGGGTTTCATCGCGAGGAACCGCTTTTGTCACGAGCAGTGGCCATTAACCGAGTGCGCCCGGCAAAAAAGGAGAAGCGAACGCCACCGCAGACCTAGCCCTGGCCATCCAATCGACCGGCTAATATTTAATATCCACCGGGGAAAGTTCTGACCACCGCAGTTGTCGATACAATATTCATTCCGTGCGTGCACGTAAATCCTTTGCGTTACGGTGACGGATTACGTTTCTTCTATCGATATTTCTTTGAACGCGTCCAACGTCACTTTAGGGGAGGGCGAACTAAAATTTTATTCTGAAAAAGATTTTTATTATGTTCTATGTAGGTACGCCCGTACATCCAAAACTAGACAAAAAAATTTGTATTTTTTTAATTTTCTTGACAGTGCAACTATTGTTGGTGTCCACTGTAACGCTTGTATAAATCTTGTAGATCCCAGAGATCTACAAAAAACCTCCACTCAACTCATCCCTTCTACGACGGCATTCGCCCAATCCCCGGGCGGCGAGCATCCCCACCCCTCCGCCATGACCCGGTCACATGACCCGGTATCTGTCGTGCGTGTCTCATATCGTGCTCCCTTTTTTCCTAAAACTCCACGTTTATTAGCTTTTTGGGGTACACCCGGACTAATGAGGAAACACAGAGAACTTTCCGGTAGATCTAATATTTCAAATATTCTATTCCGTCGGCGGTGGCGGGCCACTGTGACCCGCGTCCCTGCTGAATTGCGGCCGGAACTAATTTACATGACTCGCATCCAGCTAATTCGGTCGGTCGATAGCCTAAAGGGGCGAAACGATGTTTACTTTATTATGTAATCACGAGAAAAGCCAATATTTACGGAGCCGGAGATGCTGGGTACGTCGTAGCCACCTCCACGACTCTTTTAAAAGCGATCGCGGGCCAAGTGATTCCACAATGCGCCTTGAAAAATTTCATTATTGAGCCGCAAGCCGCACGGACCGTATTCACGAAATATATTTAGACAAAATAAACAATATCGTATCTAGGATACGAGTCGTTCAAATGATTCGATTAAATGAACCGCTGTTACATTCGAACCAATCAAAAATCCAACGCAACTACAAGAAGTATCTCCGACAATATGTTTAAAAAAATTTGATGAACAAAGTAGTGAATAATTCGAAAGATCATGAACTAGAAAATCGTAAGAACGTAAGAACATTTTCGGGGATGTCCGTTGACGTCGAGCAAAATCGAGACTCGTCGCGGCATTGTTCCCGGCGCGGCTCGGCGTCGACTATAAAGGTATCGCGGAAGTTTGCTGTTCGCGAGGCCCGGCCCGACCGGCCGAACAGTGTCGCGGTCGGTTCGCAACATTTCGCGGATAAACTTTTCCTTTTGTGGTCGCGAGACACGCGGTCGAGATCAAGGCACGCGGCGCGTGCACGCAGAAAACCGTTTGCGTCTGCTGTCTTTGTCCGGCCATTTGGTGCTGTCGCAGGCCCAGTTTGTCGACCTGGTAACTCGCAGCGTTAACTTTCCTGCTGAATTCGCACCCGCGATTTCGGGCTTTCTTGCCGTGGCCACGAGATTGCAGCAAGAAGTTCCCTGCAACCAAGTTACCGTAACTTCCCGAACGAGGTTACAGCGGGACGTCGACGCGTCCGAGGGATGGTTTTTCAATGTTGCCCTCTGGGGCCTGTGTGTCGCCGCGATCAGAACCGTGTCGACTTTCCCGACCCTCCCTCGCGAAGAATCAGCGTCACGGACTTCCCGTGAAAATGTGCGCCGGAGTACAGTGGCACACACTTAAGTGTCCGCCGCTGTCCCTCGGTAATCCCAAAAAGATGGGACCTCGAGCTAAGAAGGAATGATTCCAAACCTGGAAATTCAAAAAATTGTGAAACTCTCGGAATATGTAGTGCATATGTATTACGCGATTTTTTACTGCCTTAATTCACGTATACCCACAGTTTCATAATTTTTTGAACCGCTGACGTTCAATCCTCGTGAGCCACGAGCGGGCCGATTAAAACTTGACGTATACCAGGTATCAGTGTCTCCTTTCTTCGGTTAAGCTCGCTGAAGTCACTTCTCCATTTAAGCGTACGCATTCGGTCCCAGCTGCGGACGCTTAAATGTGCACTACTGTAATCACTCCTCGGGTCACCGACTCGTACCGCTTGCTTCACCGAATGTTTCAATTCAACTCGCTGCCAACGCCTATTTCGGCAGGTCTTCGAGCGGGTTTTAGAAATTTCCCGAATATAATGGTATTCTTTATGCGAAATACAAAACCATGGCCGTCATAAATATACAGTGAATATTAATGGTCCGCACATAAACCGGTATACGCATTTGAACGGTTGTTAATCGATTCAACTTGTTTAACAGTGCACACGTCTGTTCCGTTTGTTCAGCAATTTTTTTTCGATATTTCTGACCATTGTTTGACATGTACTATTTGTTCGATTGGTCGATAGGTTGTACTGCCATTGGAATCGTTCATGAACTTGTTTTAATCGCTTATTTATCTCCATTAGTTACCTAACCATGTGTTAACACGGTTTCGGTATTCGATCAGTTGATCCTTTACAATGTTCGTTTAACCATAGCTGAACTTGTTTTTTATTTGCCTGGTTATATCGGTGTTTGTTCCGGTCATCGTTATTTCGATGAATTCAATGGCAACAGGAATAATTCGGAATAACAGGAAAAAATCGCTTATAATCAGTAAAACGGAATAATTAATAAATAGGAATCGAGTATTACCGAATTTGTTTATCTTACCACTCGGTATTCGATCACGCGAGGCCCGTCTCCGTCTTGACTATCCCGTCTATACTACTGGTGTAAGTGACCGATGATGTATGCTACTTTCCGTTACACAGAAACTTGTTCCATACGTCGGACTATGCGCTGACTTATACTTCTTGTTCAACTGTACACGTAGGCGCACTACTTGTCAGATCGTACGCAAGCTTGTACCACTTGTTTGAACCGACGTTGACGCAGGCTACTTGTCTAGTCGAATCTAATCTGTGCTACTTGTCGCGTCAGACGTTGATTTATGCTACCTGTCCGGCGAATCTGTAGCTCATACTGCCCGCCTAATCCCGGCAAGATCTACTCCGCTAGTCCGAGAATGCGTTAGCGCGGTACTACTCGAACCGTTCGTCGTTCCTCTAATTTAATTGGTTGCGTTTATTGTTATTCCTCTTTTTGTAATTTGTCTGGAATCAAGCTAGACGTCTCGCAAGAAGCTACGATATTTTATTATACCGCGTCACTCATAAATCCCGCCGCCCCGCAAGCCAGTGCTCGTAACAACGCGATCGCAAAGCAACAATGCGCGGCGCTCGCCGACTTCTTCTGCTCTGTAATTGCGTTGCATTACAAACGGAAAAGGCTTGGCTGGGCCGCGCGTTGAAAAACCATCCCAGTCACGTGCAAAACCGAGACGATTTAATTCCTTCTGCCACGCGTTCCGGCTCGCGACCGGCGAACAATAAACGCGCCCGGGCCCTGCCGAGCAAATGAAAGAATTTTCATAATTAATCCTCGCCCCGTTACGTCCTCGTGTAACTGAACGATAACGTCGCCCCGGCGAAAATTAAGCGTCTCGGCCTCGTCCCGGCCTGTTTCCTTTTCCTCGTGCTTCTTTTCTCAAGCGGCGCGTCGCGTCGCGTCGTTCTCGCACACTCGCTCGCGCGCAATAGTTGCCGGCGCGACAAATTGACATTGATAAATTCTCTTTGTTATAAAGCGATACATCATGCCCACGCCAGCCCTTAGACCTCGCCAAGCGAATCGAATTATTCAGAAAATTGCTCGTTCGCCATTACCGCGTCGGGAACGGTCAACCCTCCATCCCGAAGAGTCTCGAAAACTCGACGTTTAACCTTTATGTAGCTACGAGTGCAGCCGCTTACGAGGTTCGAGAAAAAATTATCCATGGCCCCTGTCGAAACCTTGACAAATCCCTTCGGAGACCCATTATTCGGACCTTTCTGCGTTCATTTGTCTTTAGTGCGCAACAGCACGCTGACAAATCTCTGATAGTTTAACAAATTTAATTGACCTTTTACGAAGAGCTTGGCTATTTCGTTTAGATTGTGCAGGCCCGGCCCACTGATCGCTCGCGAGCGCTCGATGCCCGAGTAGCTTCCCCCACTGCCACGCTCCGACTCGCGCGAGCGCCACTACTCGACCACCTCGCCGATGTCAATGACCTTGGAACGTATTGTCAAGCTCATCATTCTGAACAGCTTTTTCTATATTTCACCGCCGCTCGACCCGAGTTCTTTTTAGGTATTCGCAAGAAACTGTTACGAAGACTATGGCAAACTCCGACGAGCACCCCGCATCACATTTATTTCGAGACGCTCTATCGCGATTTATGCGCGCGAACCGAAGGCTCTTTGATCCGGACCCCCCTTTGATTCGCGGTGCTATGATCGAGCACCTCGCAAAAACGAAATTTCTCCGGCATCCACCCTGTGAAATGCAAAAGCGCGGCCCGTCTAAGACCATCTCGACGATTCGCGGAAGAGCTGTTATGCAGGTTGGTCGGCCGCGCGAGAAAAATATTGGCAAGAAAACGCGCCGCGTGTTTTCTGTTTCGCTGCGGAGAAACCGGCTTGACTGATCGCGCGAATTTTTGCGCTATCTCGTGAATTAATTCTCTCCACGGCGATACCTCGCGGAACCAGCGAGGGGAGGAAAACGATTTGCCAATTGTCGCAATGGGCGACATTGTATAATGCGAGACGATTATTTGCGGTTTTAAAAGTCTCGATCTATTATTTTTTAATCATTATGGCTTGGAAACTGTTGGTCGTTAACTGTTAAGAGCTCTCATTAACCGTCCATGAAAAGAAATTAAAACGAATTAATAATAAGTAAAATGAATACGTGTGTAATCGACGTAGTAGAATCCTAATTTGTACATGGTCGATAAAATAGAAATGTTATACTTGTTTTTCAGAGAAAGTATTTACGAGTTGTTAATTCTAATTAAACATCGTATAACGAAAAATACGTCGACGTAGACAAGGTAAATAGCGGAGAATAGAGGGCGCGGTGAGTACAGAAGAGATAACTGAAATGTTTAAACAATGTACGACGAATGCGAATCGTTCACCATTGTTTAAGAACGTACTCATTCGCTCGACGACGTAATTAAGGTTCTCACGCGTCGGTGCACAATATGTTCTTCATACCTTTTTACGTTATACAAAAGCTTTTATTTCAATAATACACCGTCCGATATCTGGCACGAATAAACCTTTATGCTCGGGCACAAAACTTTCCCTTGTCTGGCCGCAATCGTCCCATTCTACTTATCCGGGCTATTCCACTTATTTGGATATCCGCCTATCTGTTCTACTTGTACGACTGCAGTCTCCTACTTCCACTGGTCCGTCCACAGACTACCCTAATCTACTTATCCTGCGTCCCTTTGCCGTCCGATAACACATCGACCTATTCTACCGATCCGTCCGCAAACTGTTGCTTTCTACGCTGCTACCTTCGCTCTCTGCGTTCACCTCAGGTCCCATTGTTTACCGAGGGTCCTTTATGCAAATTCTCATTTGCATAAACCACTTCGCAAAGTTCAGAATAGGGATACATTTATTTTGCCGGCCGACTAATTCTTTAATACCGTGGGCAACCACGAATATGTTATTCAAAATTTCATTCGACCCTCTGTGTACACAACGGCTCGTTATTGCTACGATTGAATATCCAGATCAGAGGATTACACTTTGCGAAGCGAGGAAACGTTCATGATTGCCCGACACTGGATATACCGTGAAGAGTTTTTCATTTTCACGTATTCGATCTTATTGTGGCCATCATTCAACGGTGTTTAGCCGTCGTTTCGCGCGGTTGTTCTACGCAGAGGCTCCATCATCGTTCCGAGTCGCACATTAATTATCATAACTCCTTCGTCATCGTTTTAGTCGGTCATTCGAAGCGGCAATTTCCGTTCATACATTTTCGTTTCGACGTGACACTGATATCACGTGAAGGAACATTCTTGCAGTCAGCCCGCTCGACGTCAAGATAATCGGAGCGAACCAACCGCTGTCAGCGGGCATGAAGTACGAGCTGGTGTGCACGACTTCCGGTTCCATGCCCGCGGCCAATGTGACCTGGTGGAGGGACAAGCAACGTTTGGTCGACTCCAAGGAGACCGTAAGTAAAACTACCGAGCGTGAATCTAAGTAGCAACCACCTTCAATCTCTCAAACGGTTTCGGTTCTCGAGAACCGATATAACATTAGTTCTGCAAATGATATGTTTCAACAGTGATAGAGCCGAAGTATGTAATATATCGGTTCTCAAAAACCGTCACCGATATCCTCATAGTAGTAATAATTAGACTGCGGACCTTTATGGAAACAGGACATAATTTTAATTGTATTTAGTAATTCCGTCCAAGCCAGAAGGCCTGGGCAACTAGCGCTCCGAAAGTCGATGACGTCGAATCGGCTGAAGCAAGTCCGGACAAGCCGACTCGCGCCGGCCGGCCGGGTGGGGGTAGCCGATTCTACTATACGGACTGACGACCGGAGCGCGATAGTGGGGGGTAACCGATTCTCGACTACCGCGTGTTTACAAGTCCCTGTCCTTTTTCTGAGCGTGTTCGACGAGGTTTCTCTTAGGCTTCGCTGATAAATGCATGAAATCCGCAGCCTAGTTATAACATTATTTCGACTTTCCATAACTGTTTCAATCGGAACCGATATTTCAACAGTCCGACACAGTTCAAAACCTTCTCCAGTCTCCGCGGAAAAATCGTATTTCTCGGCGAAATTTTTTCGTCGCACGATACACCAGGATCCGGAAACCGAAGGATGAAAGTTCAGCCGGCTGGTTTTGTGGAGAGGAAAAGAGAGCGAGAGAGAGAGAGAGTTTGTGTGTGTGTGGGACCGTTAATCACTCTTAAATTGCTCGAAGGATCCTTTCGATTCGTTTTTCCGGTCCGCGGTACGTCCGTCGGTCGCTAATTAATTGGCGACGCGTCGTCCCACGGAGCCGCGGGCCAATTTAGCTTAATTACGCGGCCGTAACGAGAGAGCATGCACTCGACCGCGCGGAGTATAGGCGCGGGGCGTTATCACGTCACTGGCTTGCTCCGATTTAAATTATTCGTCGTCTAATGGCGCTTTCAGCGCGGCTTAAGCCGGCGATAACGATATCCTCGCACGCTATCGCGGCGGGAGAGGCGGGAACTGAACGCGACACCGAAACCCATGCGAGCCATGCGTGAGCATCTATCCAACGGCTCCTTCGGGCGGCCAACGCCGAGATTACAAATTACGCTGAGTGCACGCGCCGACGATGCTAAATCGAATCTCATTGGTACGCTCTCACGGCCATCTCTCTACCGCGTTCCACCTGGCCAAACCCGACGCGCGATACCTGCCCCTCGGGCTCCGGCTCGTGCACTACCGCATCTTCTCCCGTGCAGCACCTTCCGTTCTTGTTTTCTTAAGGGATTGCAACCGCTTCCGTGAAAATGGCTCGCTCGATTGATCGCTCCCCTCTCGCCAGACTGCGGATCCTTGTGTGCTCGTGGCGTGATCAAATTTGTAAAATGCAAGCACTGTCCGTCACAAAAATTTTACGCCACCTCTGTCACCGTCGCGTCGCGTTACCATTCGCGGTGTTAGCTCGACGAAACTTTCTTTTTACGTTTATTGCGTGTCGTATGCCTTTATAGTGTAATTTTAAGAAATGAATATTCAGCGTTCGCCTCTCCTACATTTTTTACTTACGCGATCGTTAATGTTGGAAATATAAATACACATAGTGTTTCTGTACGTGATTTTTCCAAAATATATTTATACATATGATTCATGTTACTTTCTGAAAATTGTTGTCTAGTTTGCCACTAAAAATATTAATACGGTGGCCTCTTTCAGCCGAGACTTTCTGTACACGTAACCATTTTTGCGATGCAATCCCACCGTTACGGTAATAACGCCACCTGTTAATAATTGTCCATTAATTACTGCAATTTCGCGAAGATACGTCACGCGAAACGAAATTATTTCTCGGGCAGAATGCATCAGTTTTAATGGAAACGAATTCTTCGAAAGCTCGTACAGTTTTCACGAGCTAATGAAGGAAGCTGTTTGCCACGGGAAAACCTGTTCGAAGTACTGTTTTTAATTAACATATTCGTCGTCATTGTTTCGGCAACGGTTCCCGTAGGTACAGTATTTTATCAAATAGAAGTTGCCCTTTGTATATTCCTGAAAAATGTATAACAACGTTGAAAATGACCAAAAGTTGACCGACAAGAGTTTGAACATTTTTACTAACGTTTGTCGGCAGACACAATAGAATATTTTATTAAAACTCTAGACCTCCGTTCAGAATTAAAGATGAATGTTACTCGATGTTGGTCTCGCGCAAATACCATACAGTTACGGGATTGTTTGGAACTGAGAAGAATCGCGATCTCAATCGCCCTAACGTTCCAGCGGCCCGGAAACTTTTGTGTCGCGCGAACATTTCCGCGTCCGCGCATGTCTGTCTCGTTCGGCTCCGCTTATCGCCGGGCCCCTTTGAAAAACTTTCATCAGCAATATCGTCCCCCAAAAGATTGGCCGGAAATGTCTATCAATTCAAACAGGAAGTATTCACCGAGAAGGATGCTTGTTGCGAGCGTGTTAGGCGGAAGGGGGACGGGGACGGGTGAAACGAAACTTTCCGAACTGGTAAGATTACAGGAAGAAGAAGAAGAAGTAAAAGAAGAAGACGACTACGAGAAGGGACAAGGAGAAGCAGAAGCAGAAGAAGAAGAAGGAGAAGAACGATCACGTTTTCTCCGACGTTCTCTCCTATAGATTATAGGGGTTCCCCCGTCGTATTTCTTCTTACGCCTCATCCTCTTTTGTTTAACTTTCTTATATAAGCGGCACAGCAAAGTCTTATAGAATGAGAAGTATCGACTTTGGAACAATATTTTCTCTGTTTCCTTTCCGGCCACTTTTTCCTCGACGCGGCGCGGCGCGGCACGGCGATCCGGTTTCCCGGTGCTTCACAATCTCCGCGGCTCAAATATTTATATCTTGATTAAGCGACGCGCTAACGCGAAAGCAATCTCAACGGGGGAATTAAAATTTCTAATTTACAAGATGTGCTGAGCGGAAGGTGAATGTCAGACGATGGAATTACCATTTTGTTCGCCGTGGATAACGCGTAATTCAGGCTCGACTCGATCCGATCCGACCCGACCGGAGAAAAAGGCGAAGAGTTTAACGAAGCCACGTTAATTCCAACCGGAGACCCGGCGCGGCGGAAGCTCGGTAGTTTCGATACACGCGGGTTAACGATAACATATTGCTATATTATCGTCGGGATAATGGGAAACAGTGGTGAGGAAGTTTCCTTGCCTCTCCGATCAATAAATCACGAGATACTCTTCTTCTTCTTCTTCTTCCTCTTCCTCGTATTCTTCCGCGCCGAGCCGTTGTTGCGGGAAACCGTGGAAATAATTAAATCATGGAATTTCCAAAGAACTGGCATCCATCACGATCCTTCGCTACGGCCTATGCTAGTCAATAATGATCAGGGTGAAGTGCTTTCTCACACTATCCGTTAAATCCCCCGCTAACTTATATTAGCTGTGGAAACATTAGAAGTACCCATAAAAATATGTTATTCCACCGAACATTTATCGAACTAACTATTAAGAAATGTGTTGTTGTTGCAGACTTCCAGCGACGGGAACACGACCACCAGCACCTTGTCTTTCAGGGCGACCAGAGCGGACGCTGGCAGACACTTATCGTGCCGGGCTGAAAACTCATTCATGAGAACGAAGCCGATAGAGGACGGCTGGGACCTCGAGATACACTGTAAGCGTATTAAAGACACGCCCGAGACCATGTTGGTTAGAGGCCACCGGTTGGCTGTCCGATCCGTCACGATTATTACGCCAGGCTACCGACTTATTGACCTGTTCGATTCGCAGACACGCCCGAGACCAGGATACAGCTAGGCGCGTCACTAAATTCGAACGCGATACGGGAAGGCACCGACGTCTACTTCGACTGTCTGATCCAGGCTGAGCCGCCCGTGTACAAGGTGGAATGGCGGCACTTGGTAAATAGCCAGTTTTATACCGAGCTATCTCGTTCGGTTATCGGAGAAACTAAACGCCGCACAGTGGACCGGGTTGGGGTGAAGTGTGACTTCATCCCCAAAAACGAACTTCCTTGTATTGATATCTAATCAATGAACATTCCTTCCTAAATGTCCGTGGACTTCGGAAATGAAGAAATTAGTATAATTTAATAAATATTATAGTTGTAATAATCGTTGAAAGTTGGACATTTTAAGAAGAGTATTTTTCACGAGAAAAATTGCTTCTCTTTCATGCGATGCTCTGATGTTCCTATTTAATATTTTCTCTCGCTTTTTTTTTTAATTAAAGAGCAGATTTTTGCGATAAGGGATCGTATCTTACATTATTAATTTATCTGCATAATATGTTAAAACTCAATGCTGAAATAAATGGAAAAAATTCTTTATAATCGGTAAGGGGTATCTTCCAAGTCCCAAAAAATCCCGCTTTCTAACAAATTGGAATATTTTCCAGACACCTTCTTCTAAATAACTGTAAAAAAATCGATTCCCCCCTCAAACCACTGTTCAGACTGTTATTGTTTGAAGTTACTAAAAACATTAAGGAATTAGATCCAGAAGCCCTAGAATTAATAATTAAATAACAGGAAATATAATAATATTGATAATAATGATAATACTAATAATAATAATAATAATGTATTTTTTCTTAACTAATCCTTAATCTGACATTAGTACATTGTCCAGTCTAAGTTTCGCGTCCATACCTTTTACGAATTAAACGTTACGAGGCTATGTCACACTTTACCCCAATCCAGCTCACTGTGCGCCGCGAGCGTGGAACTTCCATTGAACAGTTGAATGTTTGTAATTAATTTTCGGAAAATTAAAAATCAACTCGTCACGCATTTTCTTTGGTACGGTTTACCTGTTTGTCACGATGTTTGAAATAAAACCTGGCAGCGCGATTAAATTGTTTATCCTAGGAGTAGTAATTTGTTGCTAGTAACGCGATTTTATTTAACGTTCAACTGTTTTTTAAACCTTTAAGTGCCAATGGTCGAGATTTTCGACCGACTCACAAATATTATTAAAAACTGACTCCATGTGACTATTTGGAAAATAAAATACTTGCCACTTGTAGGGTTAACAATAAGAGGTTCTTTTTGGCGTATACGTTCGGCAGCTCGTGTCCACATTGTCGAGGAACGGCAACGCTCTCGCGGCATGAATCAACGAGAATGGTCCTCTGTCTGCGAAGATAATATCCATATTACATTGTTGTGCCAACACTTAAGCGGATTCTACTTTTATCGGTGACAAACGGTCCCAGTCGACTCTGACTTGCCAATAACGATTGTAATCCGCTTTGAACGGTCTGCGAGCATTCCTATCTGGCCGGCAACAATCCTGTTTCACCGTTTCACCGTCCTAGGATCGTTCGATTCGAACTATCAAACGTTAACGTGCCGAACTTCGACTTCGACGCGAAGGCTCGCTGTAATATCCGCATTTCGAGTTTTGTATCGGCCATACGAGGTGTGATAAAAAAAAAATCGGACTCTGTTCGTTTCATTGAAAAAGTAAAGGGTCGTCGAATAAGAGCTATGTTTAAACTGAAGAATAAAAACGCAACGGTACAAGATATCAATGCAATATTTTCCGTTTCAACGTTCGTGGGGATCTAGGAACACGAACCTACTTTTGTTGGATTCTTGCATGAATCTGATGTTCATATATTTTAAGTTAATTTATAACGCCTTTGCCTTCGCTTCTTTAGCAAATACGGGATAATCCTGTTACCGTGCGTACGAGCACGTTCCGGCTTAATGAGGGTTAGTGCCATAAAAAAAGGGCCCTTGACCATTACCGTCATTTTCTGGGTGACGACTGGTTTTCCCCAAAAAATGCATTTGGGTACAATTTCTCCCACTCAGCCTCTTGTTGTACAGCTGTACCAAGTTCAGTTCTGCACGAGCACCGCGACTGAAACGATCGTCAAGTTGACGACTTCCCGCGAGTACATTTATACATTTTTTCTGTTTTCTATTCTTTAATAAATACAATTTTTGCTTTGGAAGCAATCTCTGTTGATTATTCAACAACTTTGAATAATAAAAAATTATGGAAAATTGAATTTTTTCAGCTAGAATCGCGTTTTGGCCCAGAAAACTGACGGAGTCCGGTTTCTTTTTGATCACACCTCGTGCGTCCTTGGTTACAACTCTATCTGGCGGATCTCATGTTCGCGTCGCCTCGCGTCGGACCAACGTCGGCTTTACGGGCGACCACGTCCTCGCGTACCGGGCCGCAATTTAAGAAAAGCCTATTTTCCGAGGATCAGAAAGTTTCGAAAATGGCCCATTCCCGGGACGCGCTAGATACTGAAAAGTTCGCCGGTTACGAGGCAGCCCCGCGCCTCGAAAGAGTCCGCGCCGGGAACCGGCAGTCTATTAGTATAAAAAGGGAAACAAAGTTCCGGCGAACAAGGTATTCAAAGTTTCGTAATAAGTTCGATCGCGTGGCCAGAGTCTCTTTTATCTTGCTGTACCATCCCACCGCCACGCTGTGAAGGGAAGAATTACCTACACGTGTATACACGCGCGCACACATATTTCCCGTGGGCCGAACACGGAAAACTGCCTGCGCCAGATAGACACAGAAATCAGTGCATGAACGTCGTGCATGTTTTCCGAAATGCATTCTACAACAAAAATATATATATATATAACTCGCGCAAGTTCGATTAGTTTAATTTCTGAAAAATCACACAAAAATCGTGCAAAATCCCAATGCAAGAGATTCGACAGTCCTTCTGGAAAAATTTCGTTAAATATCGGCGGAAAACCAGAATTTCCAGAAAGTTTTGAGGTGACGTCGTTCGTGCTCTATTCCAGGGCGAGCCTCTTCATCACAACATCGCGCAGCGTATCATTATTAGCAATCAGAGCCTGGCGCTGCAAGGCGTCGACCGCAAAAGCGCCGGGAACTACACCTGCGTCGGGCACAACACCGAAGGAAACGGCGAAAGTTCGCCGTTCTACTTGAACGTGATGTGTGAGTGACTTCATTGAAATAATTAAATGCTCGCGCCCGCCTAATTCTATGATTACATAAAGCACACGTGGTAACAAGGGTTAATCGGTTCCCGGGAACCACTTTATGAAAGCGTTCGTTCTCGCTCGGGGAGCTCAAACGTCTGTTTACCTGAGCCCGCGAAACACACGGTGTTCAGCACATGTGCATACAATTGCGTTTCCACGTAAATTCTTGCCCTTTGTGCGTCCTTCCAGGTTTAATCGTGGCTCAACCATTAAGACGTTTAATCGATCGCGCGTTAAATATCAAAAGAGAAAGATAGCTGTCGAAAATTATGGTAACGCTTGATACGAGAATAATTGCGTTTGCACCGAGCGGTTAACGCTAAACCTAACTACTAAAAGCGATTAAAATGTTTATACTTGTAAAAACTACGAGGCTCTACTTATTTAGATTTTATGCAATTTTTATTTCAATATGTGCTTGGATTAAAAAAATTTCCATGTAAGCAACTTGATTATTTCAATAATCGCAAGAATACAAATCCGGTCATTTGACCGGAAGTGGTAGGTTTAGCGTCGCAAAACTCTAAGATTTTTTTCTGATTCGAGCGGAGTTTCTTCGCGAACACGGTGAAAATAAACCGGCGCTCGATTTAAATCGTGATTTCAGTCGCGCCCACGTGCAAACGGAATCAAACGGACGTCCTCGGCGTGGCGAAACAAGAAAAGGCAAACATATCCTGCGAAGTGGACGCGAACCCGCCGGAGGTTCAATTTCGTTGGACCTTCAACAATTCCGCGGAGAGCATCGACGTGGCCGCCGGCCGTATCGCCCGGACTGGCACATCCTCGAACGTCTCATACACACCCATGACCGAATTGGATTACGGCACGCTGCTCTGCTGGGCGACCAATCGAATTGGACATCAACAAGTGCCCTGCGTCTATCACATCATACCGGCCGGTGAGGTATCTTTATGTGGTAATTCGATCATGCAAATTCCCGTCGACCGTGAAACCGCTGTTCGAGCGCGCTCGATACACGCTCCGCTCGATCGATAACGCCGACGGCGGCGGCGTGCAACGGAATTAAAAAACAACAACAAAACAAAACAAAGGAAATTAAATTTATTTAACAAGTTCTACCCGGCTCGCTGGACAAAAGTGACGTCCCCTGTCGAAAACGGAACGAACGGAGGGACTTTTTTTGTCGCGAAAATAATACATAAAATCCGCAGTTTAGTAATAAATAGACAGCGGATCCTTACGGAAAATAGATATTTTCTACTCGGTTTGCAACAAACCGCAGCGAAATAAAAATTTATATTCTTTCTCAATATGTTTAATAGGTTGCAAATAATACAACTGTATTTTTAAATATTTTAAAAGTTTTCACTGTTTTAAAGTACACCTACTCATTTTTGCAATAAATGCCAAAAATCCGCTGTTTAGTAATAAATATTTCTATGAAACGTCGATCGGAGAGTTCGCACTTATGGTTCGAAATTCGTCGTAGTAAGAAGAAGGTGTAGAAAAGAAGAGCAGAAAAGAGACGAAGAGTTTCACGTCGGTAGAATTTCGTAGAATTAACTTGTTACTCTGGTCCGAGCTGCGACACGTCCATTTTACTTGTCCGGCCTTATAAGCCTCGCGCCATATGCCCGACCAGTAAGGATTCTGTTCCACTTGTCTGACCAGTAAACTTCTCGATCCTCCTCGGCCGTCCAGTTAGATACTGTCTCGTTCTACTTTCTGTCCCGTCACCTCTTTATTCTACCTGTCCGAACAGTCACTGTCCCATTCTACACCGGGATAATAAATAACTTTCGGAAGCGTGGTTCCTGGCTTGGCGCGCGATTCTCGCGGCAATTTTCCATTGAACTGCGAAAAAGCTCTTCCCATTTATCATGGGGAAAGTACCGCGCGCGATACGATGTTCATGAAAATACGTAGAATTTTTTTGGTCCGCGGTGGTTCGCGCAGCAAGAGGCGCGATAGCCGGAGAAAAAAAATTGCCGGCCGGGATCAGAAGGATAGAAACGTTCGGAGCACACACACACACAGAGAGAGAGATACGCACGGATGAAACCTCCGCGTTTCGGCGTAATTACAAAAAAATTCCCGCGGCACGTTAATCCAGAGTTGTTCGCGCTACGCTGACTTCTCAAAAGCGACAATCCCGCCGCGCGGAATCGAGGAGTTCGGAGATTAAAATGGAAGTTCGTTACGACGTGTGCGCGCCCGTGGTGCTCGGGCGACACGGTGTGCGGCCGCACGCGCACGGATGGCCCTTTTTTCCGACGGGTGTCCTCGATGATCTATCGGAACAATCGAATTGTTACGATCGCGGGGAACGCGGTCGTTCGGCAACCACGGCGAAATCCGGTGACTCGTCGTTCGCACTTAAGTGCTCGCGACGATCGTCCGCGTAAATCAATCGATTCGAAAGGGTCGCGTGTCTTCATCAGAGTGGAATAAAGGACTCCGTTGAAAAAGAACTATCGGAATCGATTTCACGTCGGTCTCGTTTTCAAAGAGTAACGTTGAACGTCGCTCAGAGTAACTCGACCAGCTAGAAAATAATATGGCCAGAATTTTAGGGACGCTGTGCGGGCTGATCCGACCAGGCACGGATTTTTCCACCGATTTAAATTGAAACCCAGTTCCAGTCGCAATCCCTCGAGCCGAAGAACTGAAATTGCTTCCAGTCGTTAATCTAATATATTAAATGGAATTATAGTTCGCCACGCGGTCGGTGCAGCGACTGTTCTCTTTTATTTATTTTTTTCTATTAACCCGAGCTGCAGCGCGTTATACATATATGTATGTATCCGTAACTTCACTCCATATAGCGATACGAAGCATTTTATTAAGTTAACGGACCAGCTAAAATGGGTCGACCCTTTATATTTCCCCTTCTTTTAACTTTTAAATGGCGTTCCGCCGTTGATGTACGTAGCGCCAAGATTATCGCGGAAAGAATCATTAGAGGAAAGTAGATGTTCACGGTCATCGGGAATTTTCCGCGGGCGGCTTCGAAGATTTTTAATGGATTCGAAGGCGACGAGGACGCGGCGCGAGGCGATCGATATCGGCTGTCGGACCACGTCCAAGTTTCCTCGAATTTGTCACTGCCTTATCGATAGCCCCGCGTTCCCCATAAATTTCGTGAAAGCGTTATAAATTCTTTCTGACCTCCACCGCTTCGACACCGTTCGAGAGCTTTGAGCATACGTCCCATTAAAGTCCAGACCGATTCGGTGTTCCCTCGTAAATATTCGAAATACTCCACCATGCTTTACCCCGTTTTACCGGTTCGGGGCCGAGGTATACCACAATTTTCATTTTGAGTCCAACAATTCGGACTTCCCCGCTTCTATTCTATCGAGAACCATAAATATCTTATTCGAGGCGATCGTACGGTTACGGTTCGCGAAGCGTACGCTGCAACCATCGCTATGAAAACTCACCGAACCTTGAGGAGGCATTCCAGTTTAGAACGTGATTTGTCTTTGCAATTTTTAACCATAAAAATACATTTCCAATCACATAGAAGCAATCGCGCGACCATTTTGCCGATTCTGAATTCGCTTGTAATTTTAAATATTAGAGAATCTAAAGATTCAATGTTAGAGAATTTAAAGATAAATATTAGAGAATTTGGAGATTTTTCAGTCTAGACAAAATAAATCTATACGAGAGAAAAAACTGGATTTTTTTGAGCGATGAGGGTGGTCCACTCCCTCGGAGCGGCCCCAATTTCGCGTGTGCCACATGGTATTTCATCTGAAGCGTAATCCTCGGCCTCGAATCGGCGAGGATCGATCGATTTGGCACGGAACGACTCTGAAGAAGCACCGCGTCCCCCCGGTTCCACCGAAATTCCTGGCTCGAGAACAGGCTCCACCAGAGGAACCGAATTCCCGTGGCTCTCGAATAAATTGCGCGCGGAGGTTAACGAAGCGGCTCGGAACCGGAGATAAGTCCTCGTCGCGATCGTTCCCGCGTATTGTCGTCGCGATACGCCGCGCATGCAAGTACGAGAGCGCGACGATAACGGCCTCAACGTGGGTCGCATTTTAAACGGCTGCCATTACCCGCCGACGCACGCGGCCAGGTCGACCGGATATGGTTCACAATTGCACCACCTCGAACACATCGACCAACTCGTTCTCGGTGAGATGCGCGTCGGGGTTCAACGGCGGTCTGCCGCAGTCCTTCCTCATGGAGGTCCGAGAGAGCAACACCCAGGAGCTCAAGGCGAACCTTACGGCTCATCTGCCGAACTTCAGCGTGAGCAACCTGGACCCAGGTGCGCTCTACCAAGCCTGCATCTACGCCTACAACGTTAAAGGGCGTAGCGAGGCGATGGTGGTGCAGGCCGGCACCCTCAGGCTACCCGAAAAGCAATTAACGTCCGAGTCCGGTGAGTTGAAACTGCGAATCTCCCCATGATATGGGTAGAGGAAAGTTGCCTTAATGTCGTGAGGTCTCTTTCTAACCTTTGGTAGCTGGAATAATGGTTAAATTTGAGTTATTCACTCTTTCTCGAGATTATTCTCCAAAATTATTTTTAATTATACTCAAACATACTTGACTATGCTATGAGTGTCACAAATGCCAAAGTCTCTGTATCACTTTTTGTAACTGTAGAATGTTTTATGCGAGTATTTCCAAGGAACTTGCGAGGGTTGATCACGCGTCAACGGTTTGTTTTCAGAGCGACCGAGACATTATTTTAGGCTGATGCCGATGGTGAGCGTGACGATTGGCGTGGTGACCGCGCTGATCATCGTCGCCGTGATCGTGGTGGTCGTGCTCAGAATTCAGCATACGCAGGTCGACGAGCAGAGCAAGTCGCAGATGGAGGATCACGGCAAACAAACGAAAACGATGCCGATCCAGCGGGAACTGAGGTTCCGCGAGGCAAGCAGTCTACTTTCCGACGAAAAACATCCGAGCAGTCCCTTCAGGAAGCTCGAGAGCAGCGGCGACATAAGCGAAAACGACGAGAAAAACCCGGACATCATACCTCAGCAAATCACCGGTTCGTTGATTCCTTATTCATTGAATAGTTTGTCCGTACCCGGAACACTCTCTTTTGTGCTTTCCAACCGGGGAGTCTCTACTATGTGGGCATAATTAAAATTTCCCATTTGATTCCCGTGATGACGAATAGAAATAATTATCGTTGAACTGGAGATTCTGTAAGCCTTTGTCCGATATCAATTATCGTGAGTATCGGATCGGTAGGTTTCTGCGATTATGCAGAAAATCGAATTTTTTCGAGCTTCGGAGGAACTTTCGATCTGCAAACGTTTGTCCAAAAATCTTTAGAGCTTAGATGAAAATGTGTTCAATCGCTGGAGTCAAAGATTTATGTCCGGTCGACGCTCTCGCGTGTTATGTCCGATTAATGGGATTAATGCGGTAATTGCGAATGATTTTCGCTCAGGCGACGAGCCATCCGAGTACTTGAGGAAGCGACGCCTGGTCTCGACGATCGAGACATCGCCATCGAGAAGTTTGTTGGAACACTCGACGGTCACTTCCGTCAGCGGTCACGGCAGTTACGCTGGCTATTGCACCATTCGCAACGGCATGCCGCTCCACGAGTTCTCGAATTTGGCGACAAAACATAAAAGCGTGAGTTCAATTTGCGCTAATTGCTACCTATCCCACCGTCCACCCACAGCTGAACCACCGGCCAGGACATTGCTCCAAACGTTCCGCTCAAACTTTGCTCCCTTCCGCTATCTAGTTTATGGATCGTTTTACTAATCCAAAATCCCTCCCACCAGCTCACCCACAGCCCATCGTCGAATCATTCACCACCACTATCGCAGCCTCGGATTCCCCAAAACCAATCCCATGAATCCTCAATCTTCGTCCAAACCTTTTCCATACGCATTTCTTGATCGTCTCTGAAATGTTTGACGACTAGACGGCGGATTTTTATGCAAAATAAAAATTGTCTATCTGAATCGTAACAAATTGGAGTGAAATAGAAAATTATTTTCATTCGTAATACGTTCAATAGATTGAAAATAATACGTTTAAATTCTTCTAATGTTTTTACTGTTTTAAATTACGCTTACTCATTTTTGTCATAAATGCATAAAATCCGCTGCCTATTAATCGTATCTCGCTAAATCGGTGATTTCCTTTCGAGAGCTACTAGCGAAACCCATTAAATTCCTTAATCGTAATCGGTGGGCAAACTTTAGTTCCAGCCAATCGTCGGGGACGTCTACGAGACCGGTGTTTGCACTCTGCCGAGGCAACACTGGCCGAGCCAAAGTGTTCAATCGATGTCGATGACAATGAGCCCCCCGATGTTGTACAGCGGGCTGGGTGTCGTTGGCAGGACCTGTCCGAGCGGCAGCATACTCACCAAGGACGTCGAGGCGAGGATCCCCGGTCAGTGTTGCATTCAATCGCAGAAGGACGGAAAGATCAGCACGCCGATCGTAATGGCGAAGAGGGAGAGCTCCGTGTGACGATTCTCCCGGCTGCAAACCAGCGAGGTGTAATTCATCGGTAACTTTCGCTCCAATTGTCCCGTGATGCTGATGGCGTGTGCTCCCTTCTGCTTCGAGCACCGTCGCCGACGTCGATCAAAACAAACCATCGTCGACGATCGTCGAAGAAACGGATCCTTCGCGGATATTATCCAAGTGGTCTGGAGAAGTTCTTGTTGCCCCTTCGTTGCTTGCAGATCAGAATGGTCGTGGTCGCAGTCCTGTTTGCCATCCGGGCTGGGGAATCCTGGTACGGGCTGCGAACGAACAATTTTTAATATTATATTTGCTCTTTTTTCTTTTATGCGTTAGATTGTTGCATACGAAATGTCGGACTTTCAACGGTAACGTTAAACAAATGTAACCCCTGCATCACTCTAATCGATGATATTTCGTCGATGAATTATAAATCTCTTCTATGAATTTAATCTCCATTTTGTAGTCTTTTTTACCATTAACGATCGAAATAAACTTCATTTAAAATTAGACATCTGAATAAAAAGTAGATGTAAAAATCAGCTTTGTACCTCAAAACGACGTACGTATAATAAATGATTGTTACAGAATTTCTTGATCGAAACGCTTCACGAAAATTTTACACTCGAAAATCAGACATTTCATATGCAACAATGTAATCGGCAAACCACTATGTAAACACTTTAAACACACTTGAATTCTTAGTGATCTGTGCAGTGCAAACAAGTTTAGCGACGCGAGCATTGTTTCGAATTATGTTACGGTAATTTGTAGTGGCGTTTCGCAGTCTCCGTTCGGACGCAAACGGTTAAATCGCTGTCACTGCTGGCTACCAGAAAATTAGGACGTTGAATCCGAACATTGTGCAATCGAAGGAGTGAAACTACGCCGAGACTGTAGTACTTGGAGCAGAAATCGTTGTTTCCTCGGACGTACCAGGATTTCCCTAGCCATCCGGTATTGTATTATTGAAACTCGAAAGCCTCTGAAGCGTATCACGACGCCGCGCCGCGTCGCGAATCCAAAGAAGAATCTTCGTTAAGAGACGAACTGATTTTCATCGCTGGCGACAGCGTTCGCGTTTCCGTTTCTCTGTTCAATCAAGTGCCCTTTTTATATTGAACGGACGACCCTCGAGAGTTTGCGTAATGTAAAAAGAACGAAATAATAACGAGCGAAAGAACAAGAATACCGAGCCGAAAGGAAACAAGGAGTGACGAGTACAGAATCAAGCCGAAGCAAAAGGAGAAAATACGAGAACCGTGGTAGAAACCCACGCGTCGCGATGCTGCGCGTGCGTCGATAGAGAACGAGTAATTATAAATGAACAACTTATACATACTTGTGCACGGGTGTACGCGCGTGCTGTACATACTACTCTTGAATACGGAGGATATTTTATACAAAAAAAAAAGAATCGGTAGCGTTTAAAACGACGAGACGAGGCGTTGCAGGGGCGGTAGGGTGAGTCGCAATGTTTAATTCCCACTTTTACTATCGGTACACTGTACAATTCGTCTAGTCGATGTAAGTATAAATATAAAAAACAAAGAGACGAGGTAAGACCCGATGTATGTATAGGCGCGAGAGACGGACGAGATCGATCGAGCAGCCAGAATAACGTACACTGAGGAGGAAGGCCCTCTGCGAAACGAGAATCAAAAAGCAAAAAAAAAAGAGAACTATTTACCAATGAATAAAAGCTACAAAAATGAAAACAGAGTATATAGATTCAATGGGAACAAGAATTTCGTTTGCGTGTGTGTATGTATGTTGAATACATACGCGAATCACAGGGTGGGGGGAGGGGTTGGGAAGAGACACAGAGACATATCGTACAGCTTTCCCCATCGTTGAAAATTAATAATTGACAGAAAAGATAAAAAAAAAAGAATGGCGGTGGACGGACACGAAACGAAAGAACTCGATATGGCGAAGAGAATTTCAGAGTACGAAAGAAAGAGAGAAGGAAGAAAGAGATTCCTATTACTTTCGTCAGTATGCAGTATTCTGGATTTTATTGTAAGATTAAGTATCTGTATAATGTATAAAGTAACGATTCTCCTTCCAAGTAACCGGGCACGAGGGAAACGGGAGGAGGGGAAAATAGTCGTGGTGCCGCTCTCAGCGAGACGATTTCGAGCTTTCTCGTGGTTCGATCATCGCGATAACTCTCTCTGTTCAAAGCTTGGAGAGCGTCTCCGGATGAAACTTTCCACGGAGACCGACGAATTAGGCCGCCTTACCGGGACGACGTTGGCCAGAAAACTTCGAAACTCGTATAGCACGGTTTATTAGAAACACTGATAATTACTTCCTAAATAGCGTCCCTTAACAAATTTATACTTCGGCGAGCTCGTATTCCGATTACAGGATAAAACGAGGACAGAATTTTGTACCAAACCGAACCGAGCCGAACGTTCTCCACTCGTTAATTCTTTGACAATCTCGTTTAACCCTCGTACGTCCCTCGAACTGAACATTTACCCATTTTTCTTCTCAGATATTGTAAAATATTATATCCATTTCCATTTCTGTTGCAAGATGTATTCTCGAACGTAGTTCGTCGATTCCAAGTGCGAAGCAAAAATGGGTGATCATTCTAGGATCTTTCGTGTATACATAGTTATAACTATTTCTAAACGTCGTACGAGGATTAACGCTCAACCGGCGGACGCTTTTGATGATTGTACGGATGACAGTGCGTAACTCCATTTACCCAGATGTTGATAAATTATTTTCAACTTATTTCTATTTATTGAAGCCAAATGAATAGCCTTCAATTCAAATTGGCCGTCGAAAGTTGCCTAAATAGAAGACGCGGTTGCACAGCTGGGTTAAAAAGGACCCAAACGTTAATATTTCTATCGCGGAATTGCCTCGTCCAAAGTCGTCCGGCAGAGGAACGGGCGTCGTATCCCCTGATCCCATGGCAGGATCGTAACTGGAATGCGGATTTTATGCGTTTATAATAAACTCGAAACTGTTGAACACACGATGAAATAAACGTCTTGAGAAAAAACAGAAAAACAAACAACCCCGAACCACGCGAATGCGTTCCTTTCACTCTCGATTCGAAGAAACATCCGCAGCAGGCGAAACAAAGTTTTGCGTTCGATTCCAGCCGCACCGCGAGCGTGCCCGTGCGAGGATGCGAATTTGCATAAATATCCGCAGTCTGCTCGCGGAAACGGCGCGTGTACAGAGCTCTCCTAATCAAACTTTCTCGAAAGGCAGATCGCGTTTCGCTTGCGCTCTGCGAACGTCTCTGCGGTGCATCTTTTTTCAATGCGCGATCGGATCCTGTGTGCTCGCTAGGGAAAACGTCTAAACAGATCGAAGAGAGAAGAAGAAGAAGAAGAAGGAACAAGAGCGCGGACGGAAGATCTGGCGGCTACTTAGATAGATAAACTTCGGTGTGTAACGTGTGGATCGTAGCAGAACAAAAAATAAACCGTCGGTTTTCTCGCGAGCCGCTTCCTGTAATATAACCGAGAAAGTTAATCGTTCTTTCGAGTCCTCTAGATCAATGTGTTCTATCGAGATCGCTAGTCGTTAAGTTCTATCCACGGCGACAACGCGCAGTGGGCCATAATCGCACAAACCCGGACTGATATCGAATTTTCAGCTTCTTCGAAAATTTCAGAAATTTTCGTTACGGATTCTTAAATGTTTATACATATTTATATAAGTCGGAAAAGATGCTCTAGAACTTTTGAGTTAATTGTTGGGAAATAATCTAACCATTATATAACTATATGTACATACACGTAACAAAAATAAAGTTGTTACTACCCTTCCGTAAATCTGAATTTTGTTCTCTTCGCTTTAATTATGTTTACAAAACGGTTTTGACAGATAAACTTTATACGAAAATATTTGTTAGTACGTGATTGTGCACATTTTTGTTTTATCCACATTCCGAAAATTTGTTCCTTTCACGATTTCGGCTCACTGCGCGACAGTGTAATCGTGTACACGCGTGGCGATCCAGCCACCGAGCTGCCTGGATCGTTATCTATTAATTGCCATTGATGGAATTGATGTCGGTACGTAGCCAGGTGTGCTAAGAACTTCCGAATAATTGTTCAAGAAACGCCTGTATTTCTCCTTGTATTAGCGTTCGCAGCAGGCTGACGACAAAGCTGAGAATCTTGGGAGTACAGCGTTTCCTCCGTAACGGCTCGGGAGACACGGCGAAACGGTCGGGAGCAGCGGAAGCTGGATAGTATCCATTTGTCAACGACTCCGGTTTTCGCTGTTGTTAACATTCCATTTTTATCTCCGCGACCCCGCGACGTACCACTCGTGTCTGCTACTCGATAACGTCCCGCCGCATCTCCCGAGTAATACGACGTTAATATCAGAGTATCTCGCCTTTGCCCTCGTTATTGTCTCGCGGATGGAAACGAAGGGGGATTCTCTCTCCCTCGCTTATTGCTTTTTCTGTTTTTTGAGGTCCTGCTCGTCATGGGATGGTCTGGACAGAATGGTGACCGCCGAAACGTGATGTTTCCAAGAAGGTCCCTGACAGCAGTGTCGCCAGACGAGGGGAGAAAGTTACCCTCTCTCTCTTTGCCAGCACCGGGCGCTTGCACGACGTAGAAGGGGAAAGTAGAGTGGGGACACGTGTGTTTATCTGGCGATGCTGCCGAGGACCTTCTTGTCATCTCGCCACGGTAGCTCGTCGACTAAAACAGATACGGTTAATGTGAGTTGAAGAAAACAAGTTTCGGACGCCGTTACTGCTAGCACAACTGTCTTTTGATTTATTCGCGACGGTGCACTTGAAAAACACCTCGACATCGTCTACATACGCGATCATTGACCGATCGGTGAACGAACGTTTCGGTCGACCATGAATGCGAGGATAGCACCGATCGATCTGGAAATCCTGTCTCCCAAGCGAGCAGCTCGCGGCGGTTTTTCGTTTTTCTAATGTTGCGCATCCGGGGGAATATGCTTGCTCGAAGCGGCTTCGGTACTTGGACGATCGTGTCTCGCGGACGCGCCACTGAACATGAAATCGTGGGGTGGCGGCCAGATGCTGTCTGAAAACGTAATCGCCATCCGTTATCAACCTGTTCACTGTGACTGTAAAGGCGTTCCTTGATCTTGTGTGAAGCTACTCTTCTTAGTGCGGAATCCTTTGGTCGGCACGAGGAAACACGTTGTGGTAGTCGCGAGCGGATAGACACTCTTCTATCGGCGCTGCTTTTCCAATTGACAAAAGAAGGTTTTGTAGGCTAGATGAATTTGTCCAATTAGCGTTCTTTCGTTTGTTCCTCGTAGAGAAGCGTTTGGCGAATGTGTAAACGCGTGTGCACTTAATTAATGTCTCTACTCGAACATAGAAATATTTAAAATGTCGAGTGCACGTGTGCTCGAGAGGTACTAAAGTTGCATACGTACCTGGTGAAATTGAGTACGCGTGTACCTGAGAGAAACCGAATTTGAATGCGTAGATGTATGCGAGTGTTAAAACTGAGTGCACGTGTACCTGAGAACAGTCGAATTTGAGTGTATGTGTACTTGAAAAGCGCGAACTTTGGGTACGCATGCTTCTAAAATAGTAAAATTGATTGCATAGTTAAGTGCACGTGTATCTGAGTACACGTGCACTTGAATTGAGAACATGTGTACTTGAGAAGTGTTAAAAGTTGAGTGTAAGAAAAGTAGAATACATTCTATTTAGAGAACTCAAGTACATTTGCACTTAAATGTTCCACAAGTAAATATAAATGTATTAGAGAAAGAGAATGCTAACGTTTCCTTAGCCCGATTATAATTGAATGATTCTTTCGATCAGTGAGACGACCACAACATTTTCTGTACCGACCAATATTTGCACACCATTCGCTTCGTTACTAATGTATCTTAGAGTAGCCAAGGGTAAGAGCAGAAGAAAACTCTTTTAGATTAAGACATGGAAGCACCGTACATCTTACTGCCGTGCATCTTACTGCCGTACATCTTACTGCGTACATGTATAGCCTGTACATCTTAACGAACGAGTCTGACCAGCTGCTTTCGCGAATGAAAAGGAAAAAAGAAACGACACGAAACAGAAACAAAAATCGTTTGAATGAAATTTGTATATGTAATTAGTTTAGCGATATCTGACACAAATTTCATGTACCCCATAAAAGGAGACGTTTTTTTGATATTGTAAATACTCTGAAATAAATAATCGTTTTTATTCAACGAATCGCTAACCATCCCCGGTCCCCATTGTTGAATTTTTCACGGGAAGACTGTTACCTCGATACAAATTGATGAACGGCACCGACGGGTACGCATTCAAGTATTCCTCGACGCTCATCAGCACCGGAGTGTTTGCGTTCAACAAATATTCCACCACTGTGCTCTCCGGGAAGTCCCTTGCAATCTTGTAGCTCATATTTCGAACGACTTCCGCCATTGCAATTGACTTTTCGAAAAGTAGCGTTATTAATAGAGTCACCCATTTTCGATCATATAGATTTTAGATTATTCAAGATATTGTCCTCAGAGCCGTACGCTTACCCCCACCACTCGGCCAAGTGCCACGCCTCTCTCTACCCTTACTTCATACCAATTGGTCCACTCATTATTTACTCTGCCCACAGCTCGAATGGTGGGGGTAAAACAAGTATTTAACGCGATTTATACGTTTCGCAACTACAGCACGACTTACTTGATCACGGATCGTATTCGATATTTTGTAGCACAATACGTAGATTTTTGTTAAACAATTGGACACCTGTGACTTAATTTCTGATAATTCATACGATCCCACGCTTTCCAACAACGTGGGTGGGATAATGTGCATGTGAAACCAATCTGTGAAAAATCTCTGAACATTTTAAGATTAATCACATACATATATATATATGTATTTCTTTTTTATCGCAAAGTTTACCTGATGAACGTGATGATAAGACGGAAGAAAAATTGATCTCTCGAGCTTACAATCTTCGGTGTGTATCTCATAGAAAGCTTTAAAATGTTTGTAAATAATGTCTTCCGGTGCCTATAGAATTGATTTTTTATGTTTTATGCCATTATCAGTATTTTTATAAATATAACCCTAATGTTAAAGTGATACCTCGAGCAAATGAATGTAATACTGAGGATACACAAGAAACATTCCACTTATAAGAACATCTGGAACATCTTCCTTCAACGTATTAATAATGGATTCCATACGCTAAAAATGTTAATTCTCCTAATTTCTTAAGTAACTGATTCTTTCGTTCGTTTTATAATTACCGCTGCCAAATTTTCATATGACCCATCATATTTGCCGATATAAAGAACACGGGTTATATATGAACTCTATAAATAAGGAATTTGCCGTTTACGAGATACGTATATAAAAAGGCATGAAATTAAATTGTTCTCACCATATTAGCCGCGCTGAGATTTGCTTTCACTACATCAAGCAAACTCTTCCTCGTAGGTTCGAACACTCGTTTCATGATTAATGAACAACTAAAGAACACAAATTTTACTCAACTACACGCAATAGAACCTTATTATTGAAGTTTTAACTATTTCAAAGCACCGACACACCGGGAACGGCTTTCGTTTCGAAGGAACACCCGGAATTCTACAACTACTACGTTACTCGTGTATGTCACTAAACGTGACTATTTTTCAATATAAAATTATTTTATTGGAAAAATACTTTGATATTATTTAACAATAAATTTCTTAATGCATACACGGTAATAACGGCGTAAATGCATTGCATAATTTTTCAGTTTTCAACTTGTAATTCACCAAATGTTATTCGACCAGACATCTCCGGAATATAATTATAAGAATGAAGTATTCGTCATTTAAAATTTTATTGCGAGTGTATTTTATTTAAAATATAATACAGATCAGAAAGAAATGTGATTAAAGTTACAAAGAAACGTATAAATGACGAGCAAAATAATGTTAACTTAAATTAAGTACAAATATATACAAGATAATAATACTGTGCTTATTGTTCCATAGACTTATAATTATAATGACTGATGTCTAAACTATTACTATACATTACATAAACGTGATAAGTACATTAAAAGAAATAGTACTAGTAAATGTATAAAAAAGAGTGTCTTATATCTGTAAATTAATGAAGCATAATTGTTAAGTTTAGAAACTGAGTTAACGAATTATAATTTTATTTTTTTGTCTTTGAACACTCTAATATTGGGGGTGGTGGTGGTGTTGCTTCGCTGGGATTTCCTAACCAAACGGATTTACTGAACCGACCCTTTGTAACAGGTGCTTGCCATTTATTGATGAGCATTACTGTAACTGTTGGCATTTCTGCAGTGACTGTCGCTACAGTTACTGCTCTGAAAGTTAAACGACAATTAATTAAATAATTAAATACGTCTACGTCACAAACATTCTACCGGTCAACCATATTTATTTAAAGATAGGATAAAATAGAAGGGTGCACTACAATATAAATACTGTATTTATTAATTAAAAAATATTTTACAAATGAATGCTATGCAAAAATATATTTTTCACTTAATAATACAAAATATTATGCACTTTTAATTAATCATGTCAAAACATTCCTTTCCGAAGGTATCTGATACTTCTCAAGACAAACATGACTTAACGGTATGTATGTTGCTTCATCAAAAACGTTAAAAAATTTTATTACAAATATGTACAATTTACACCTACGTTACTTAACGAAATTATATAAATCAATAGAAGAGTGCATTACTACAAACTCATAATAGATATAAACTGGCTTAGTGCTATTAGAAATAGAAACATAAATTTGTTACAAAATAAGAACAATCACTATCTTTATTATATAAATATAAATTCAATAGTCTTCGTACAAACGATGTACAGTTTTATAAAATAATAAAGATCAAGAAACCATTAATTGTCGTAAAAAAAGAAATCATTCCGTTTAATGCCAAGGTACTTGATTTGGATGACTGATGGAACCCAATTTGTAGTACCTTGTTGTTGAAGGTGTTTGTTGCGTTCCCGCTGAGTGATTCGGTGGCGTTGCCGCTGTAGGGGTTTCAGCGCTCTGAGCAGAAGTTCCATCACCTTTCAAGACAGCAACACACTTCCAGTTATTAATATAGTTGTCCTTCCACAACCGAACGCAAC
Organism: Lasioglossum leucozonium; assembly: GCA_028454225.1. NCBI lineage: Eukaryota > Metazoa > Arthropoda > Insecta > Hymenoptera > Halictidae > Lasioglossum > Lasioglossum leucozonium. The sequence goes on along the minus strand of CM052221.1, from coordinate 24,582,005 downwards.
CATCGTCTCCTGAACTTGCCAAAATAGTTCCCATAATATTCCAACATACGCGCCATACGGTAAAATCGTGATCGAAAAATTGTGCTGCCGTTGAGATTTCGAAGCGTGGTGCTCCACTTTGTACACTCTCTCTATATAAAGAATAATTTCTTATAGACTGTCATACATTTAATACTTGTTATTCTGTGTTTATTAGAGGTGTGCGAGAACCCACCTCCACTGTTTACTCATACTTACAGTAAGGGCTTCAATGTAATTATTCGTACATCTTTCGTGGCAATAGCTAATGTATGAAAACTTCTACCTAAATTTGGAGCAAACGCGATATCATGAACAGGGTCAACTATGGATAATGTTTCTGTTTTCGCCCATCTTCTACTACCCTCGGAATATTCATATATGAAAACTTTTCCTCCAGATGATGGATTTGCATCGTCGCTTCCAACTGCTATCATTGGAGGATGTAACCTAATATGCACATCAACTAATAATAATCCGATGAATTATAAAATATGATTTCAATGAGACTTCGTCAATTTTTACCTCGACAAAGATGGATTCCACGAGAGGCAACTACATTGAAGCTTACAGCTGATGTCGTGTTGAAGTGTCCACTGACTCAAGTTCATTACATCAGGCGCTTCGTATATTCTGATTACTCCATCTTCGCTGCAAGTAGCTAATAAAAGGCCTAGTGATTTAGGTGCAAATTTCACATCTGTAACTGACTTTCTGGAATCTACTAAATTTGTCCTCCTGACCCAATGCCTCATGCCACGTTCTCCTGGACCAGATCCTTCCCCAACTATTAACAACCCGTGTAGTTAGAAAATAAGTAATTACAACAATGCATTGAAAATGTAACTGTGTAACAACTTATAAAAAAACTTTTCTTCTGTTCGAAACGTATCGTCGCTTTATTTCATATTACCATATTAAAGACACTCTATGAAGTGTGTACGATGAAATAAAGTTATACCTATTTCTTCCCACACTGCGGCTGTCCTGTCAAAGGAACATGTTGCGAGTACTTGACCAAACTCTGGATGTGCCCAAGTAACTTTCCATACAGAGCCGCTATGGGCTTTCCAAGATGCAGTCAGACGCCAATTTCCATGTTCATCTTCATCCCATACCTATGTAAATTCGATAATCTTCACACATGACTACAACAACAAATCTACGTAGTATGATACATACAAATATAATACAAATCTACATAATAACGTACATGCATCAATTATAAACTTCTTACTTTCACGAATTGATCACTGGAGCACGTTGCCATTCGTTGCCCGTAAAAATCGTAAGCAATATCATGAATCAAGTCCTTGTGCTCGGCGTCAATGCTGTGTGCTTCGAACATTTTTAATTTGCTTAAATTGTACTGTACAAAAGGAAGACCTCCGTCACTAGTACGGAAATTTTAGAACACTGTAGAGGTTAACAGATAACACTGACAAATTTTGTTGCGTATATGTAAATAGCAAAGTTGGCCTATTAAAAAATGTTTTTATACAATGTACCGTACAAATCAAATATCACCGGCTAGAAACACTTTGTGTAATAATTTCACAGAATTTGTATACATTTAGAAATGGAGGGAAAACGCTGTAAGAACTAAGCAAAACTGAAAAAAGACCCATCGGACGATATAGGGGCAAGAGGAACATCTGTCTGTTGCATAATCTAATTGGTTAATATTATTATTTTGACCAATAACAAAATTACGTGTGTCGAAAAACCAATCGGGCCAGCATTTCTTCTAGGGGTAATTCTTACAAACATCCTTTATTTTTACAAGTAAATCATTTATTCAGAATCAGACGACAAAGCTACTGCTATTGTATTTATAAAATAAAACATCTCGAATTTCAAAAATGTTATTGAAATACTTTTCAGATATTTACTAGAATTTTAGTTACATTTCATTTTTGCCAAGACACCAAATTATGTATCACGATTTAAAATTCTTAAAATTAATATTTATACCTTGTAAATAATATATTTTAAAGAGTTCTATATTTACTATATTTTCGAAACTTTTTTTTATTTGATTAATTCTATTAGGCGGGAAAAAATTAAATTTCTAAAAGTTTCTGCTACTAGAGGATGAAGCGACTCTGTGACAGATTGTCATTCGGCTTCTACACAGAACGTGTCAGAGCACGTATTTATTTTCATAATTTTAGCAGTATACTGTGAAATTGTCTGCAAAGGTAATTATTTCATATTCTTTATCGGTTTATTTGAGAAGTGCTTCGAACTGTTTAGTTATTCTTGAACTTTCTGTTCTCGAACGAAAAACATGAACCGATACTAGGTTATTTCTATAACATTTTAGATGATCACAGACGTGCAACTGGCTGTTTTCTGCAATCTCCTCGGCGCAACATTATTTTGTTTGGTGTTCCTCTTCCACTACATAAACGCAAATTATTCGAAATGAAGAAACAACACATTTTTAATATAACCCTAACCCACGTCATCAGGTGTTTTCACATGTACAGATGGAGTTGCGTATCTATTGAGTGATGTGAACCAGCTAAATGGATTTTCATTTTATAAATACATTCTGCACTAAATAAAAATGGTCTTATTTCTTTATTTCCCTTTTATTAGATGATTAGAACAGTTATTATACTATAAAGAATATTATAAAGTAGATATTAGTATAAAAATATACAACGTTTCTAATATTGTTATCATAAAACGTATCACATTTTAAATAATATCATTTGCTCTTTAGCATTCAAGGGAGAAGCATAAAAAATAATTGTGTAAATAATAAAGCCCATCTACGTGTCACTATAGCTTCCTACCTTCAGACAATGCCATACGTCACGAAGTTGGCTTACGTCAAGGATACTTACAGTCGTTTGCATTCACATAATTGCATATAGAAAATTTACAATATAGCTTTCGGATTTCTTGCGTACAAAATTTCGATAAGTTAGCCAGCAATGACCGACGATTCCAATGGGGAATCCACGTTCGAATTTGTTGAAAGAAAGACCGACGAGTCTTCTACGTCTGGAGACATCGTGAAAACAGGTAAAGCTGGAGGCAAAACATAAACACTTGCTTATCTGTCAAATACTTTGGCGTATAAAATGTCCGTGTTTGCATTAACAATTCATCGAAATTTGATACTCTAGAAAAGAATTGACGACTATTTATAATCGAAATATTGTAATGTTGAAAAATGTACAAGATGCAAAAAACATAACAAGAAATAAATTCGAAAATATATTCCATAATATATACAAGAATTTGCGATTTAATTTACATTAAATTTATTCGAAAAATGCAATTTAAGAAATTAGTCGCTACCTTCTATTCTGCGAGCATAGAAATCATTAATTTGTTGAAAATTTTCAAATTTGTCATTGCGAAGATTTATTGATAATGTATTTAATTCTTATACAAGACGAATTCCATAATTTTCAGATTCCTTTAGCAGCTTATCATCATCTACATCTTTGTTGATGCCAATAAGCATATCGGCTTCTACAGGAAATTTATTATCGAATGTGGCACCACCTAGTGCTTTACCAAGCTTTATTTCAAATTCTGGGACAACATTATCAGAGAACCTTATAGCAAATAAACAAGAACCTTCCAAATCAGTTTTGAATGCTCCACCTAAGTCTCTGCAGCAGGAAAGTCAAGAAGTAACTACAATTCCTATCGCAACTCCACCTCAGCAAAATGTACAAAATTCACCGCAAACAGAGAGCCCGTTACAAGATTTAGGAATGATCGGCGGTGGTCTATTCTCCTGGGTTAAAGAGACTGTAGCAAACAGCAATGTTTTAAGCAAAGTTGCTGAGAAAGCAAAGAACAGCGTTAACACTATGATCACAACATTAGACCCCCAGATGCGTGAGTTCATTTGTAAGTAAGAATGTTACTAATCTGTCATGCAAGTAAACAATATCTAAATTTCCTCTACGCGTAAATTTGTTAAAACTACTAACACTTTGCATGTGGAATTTCTACTTCGAATGCGTGTCAGTATCTACATAATTATGTTATTGCATCATAACTGATGAGATGTATATATGTACCATGTTATTTTTGGACAAACTGCCAGCCAAACCTAATTCAGTGAACTGTACTGTACTGTATCTGAACTGTCAATTAAGATAGGGAAAGTTGATGTCTTTTTGTACAATAAATGTTGTATTTGTGATTATTGATAAACTGACTTAAACTGTGTTTCTTTGTGTACGTGTAAATACAGTACAGTTTCATGAATAAAAACTGAATTGTGCGTAAAAGTGAAAGCAAATCAATTTTGTAATTTGTTGTGTAAATGTCGGCAATAATGATATAATCTTGTGACACCAATGATAGTATATGTGAAATCATTATGTGGCAAAGTTTTTCATTAAAATTATCATTATTACATTGAAGATAAAAGCTTGAGGAAGTGAACGTACATTTTGTACTATTTGTGTATGAATGTAAACAATTTTTTAGTGGTTGTGCAATATGTTAGTTAATGCACAATCATACATGCGTGCTCTGTTCAAAATATACGTTTCAGATTCCGGTGGTGATGTAGAGATCATAGTTGCTTCTGACAAAGATGTAAAGATAAGTTCTGTACGTCAGGCTTTTCAGACAGTGTTTGGGAAGGCAACAGTTACGTGAGTAATAAATATTTAAAAAAATATTTGTTAAAAGTATCACAACTGTGCTTCGTATTGCTATATCGCTGATAAAATAATTGATAATTTTTTAGAGGTGTTGCAGTTGAAAGTTCAAACATTGCCGCACAACCAGTTGGTTTCGCAGCTGGTGTAAAAGGAGCTGAAACAAAAATCAATTCCGCACGAAACATTCCGTCCATTCCGAAAGACATACCAATAGTTGCTGTGGAAAACTTTTTACTAGAAGTTGGCGAAGATAAATGGTTCGATTTAGGAGTAGTACTGCTTGATGATCCTAAGCGTAATGTCAAATTTCATACGTTCACGCAAATGACGCCAGTACCGACTGAAATGGTAACAATGGCACAAAAAGCCACGCCTGCAGATTATCCTTCAGACTCTGGATTAGCAGTTACCATTGATAGTTTGATAGCAAGTGATTTACGGGTTTGTTTAAAAATTTTATAGAAAGATATCAAATTTAGGTTATACTTTTCATAATATACATATTTTTTTTTTTAAGGTTTCTCATAACGAGTGGCATCATGTCATTAGCGGTGTCGCTAAACGGGATATTATACTTTTAGCAGCTCAATCATTGGCTGGAATATACAAGAATGCAATCGATCCAGTGTAAATTTTTGCACGAAATTGATCGTTGTCGTGCATTTTGTAAATAAAATTTCTCTAATTTATAATATCTTTAAATAAATATACCAGGGTTAACTTCTTAGGTGTATACTTCTAAAAATTTTGATATATTGTTTAAATCAAGAACCTAACTCTGATTCAACGACGTACGTACTAAATAACTAATCATAAATCAAAGTGTATTTTAATTATGTCTTGTAATGTGTACAAAAACTCCATGAAATTAAGAAAACGAAATATATTCGCAGATAAATTTGGTATATTGAACGTGTTTAATTATTTAATTGTAGTGTTAATATGCGTGAAGTTATGCGCATAATGTAAAAGTTTGTTATTGGAATGATTTATACTTTACGTATATTGTATGTTTAGAGTATCTTATAAATTTTCCGTATAAATTATCCATTTAGTTGGGTGTTTCTAAGAAAATAATTCAATAAAGGCTTCCTGTTTCTCAAATTCATCTTTAATTTCTTGATGTTTTTCCAATACGAGTACATTGCTGTGATCTTCTTTAATGTTACCACTAACTTCGAAATTCGTTCACGGTGTGAGAACATTAATAAACAGTAAGGCTAGTTTTAATTTAAAAAAAGCAATGTAAGAGATTACAATTTTTCATCCTTTTTGCGTCTATATAAGAAACCGGCAAAATATTGCCACAATAAAAGTAACAGTTTAGTCTTTATCTGATGCTGATATGCTAAAAACGTAAAGCCACTTTGATGTCAATAACGTGGCGATGCTTAGTTAAATAAATGTACAAAATATTCCTCCCTGCGCTAGCATACGCAGTTTTCATTATAATTACAATTTATTATCTTCCTTTTCCATATTTATAATCGTGTGTTTTCTTCACAGTTCTTTGCGCAAAGCAAAGTTCATAATAAACCGATGCAGTTGTATACGGCTCGAGCGATATTAATTGAATTACAATATTTAAATAGATATTTAAATATGGTGCGCGAATCTATGGTTACAATTTGTCAAGGTATGCGTTCAAGTCTGGGAGACCTTCTTTCAACCCCTTCCTCTTACGTGTTTCCTGCGAGAAAGAAAAATAATTTTGAATTAGCAATCAAAAGTAAAATTTAATGTTGAAAGGAAAAGATATTTTTGTATGTTTCCCTATTCAGGCAAACCAGAATACACTACTGGACCACCAAAACTAAAAAACAGTTTCTGTTCCACGAGATTAAAAATGGCAATGTATTCGTATGTACCCATTACCATCAGTTATGATCGTGGGTGCATTTCTGCCTCTACGTGCAAAGTATTTATCAAAATAATGTTTACCTGCACAACTTGATACGGTCTGGTGGTAAGCTCCATTGGATTTCCAGGTAAGATTTGCCAGTGATCGAATACACATTGTGGGAAAGCTTGTCCTCCGGTATTAGAACGCAAGTCGGCAGTAAAGCCAAAGGACTCGTTTACTGGAAGATATGCCTTAACTACGAACATGGGTGTACCAGCAACCTGTTGTTCTTCAAATACGTGACCTCTTCTGCGATTGAGCACACCGTAAATACCACCAACAGCAACCTCTGGACACTGGAATGATCATTTCAATTAAATAATAGACAAAAATTATTAAATCGTTCTACATGATATAGTTAAATGAAAAACTAGAATTTACCTGAATTTCGCACAAGTAAACTGGCTCCATAAGACGAGGAGAGGCAGTGAGGAGACAAGCGTAAAGGCAACGTCTTGTGGTAGGTATAATTTGACCACCACCTCTGTGAATAGCGTCAGCATGTAATGTTACATCGTGAATGTTGAAACGAACACCTCTCAAATTTTCTTCCGAAAGAACACCCTAAATAATACAACGAAATATTTAATCAATATAATTTTCTAAAAAATAAATTTTACGAGAATTAGAAATTTTAATATAATACATACTTCTTTCGTGGCCCATTGGAATCCAGCAACAACAGAGTCCTTGATTTCATTAAGGTATTGTACTCCCTTCGAGCAATCGATGATTATGTTGGGTCCAGTTCCATCAGGTCCAAAGCACCAGATCTTTCTAGCTTCGGTTACATCGTAATCATACTTCTCACTCAAGTAGCGAGCACGCACTTTGAAGTCATCTCTTGGATTCACTTCGCCCTGTATAATGATTACAAACAATAAGTAAATAAAGTCAAGTCACTAATAATGCATTTTTATACTAATTAGACATACGTTGTCGATATCTTCAGCAAGTCCGTCGGGCATGGGACATGCCATCATGAACAGACGATTGTGCTTGTTGGGCGATTTCGAAAGACACATTTGATTAGATTGTTCCGAAATGGTTTCTCTGTAAGAGACAACGGGGTCCGACTTCTTGATGGGTATGCAAGCGTGATCCTCTTCCAAATCTTTCAAACAGATTTCAAGATGAAGTTCACCAGCACCAGCAATAATGTATTCTCCAGATTCTTCGATGATACATTGCACCATAGGATCAGACTTTGCCAAACGTTTCAGACCTGAACAAAAGAATGTCCTATTATTCGACGAGATTCAAATCATTCATTAAGGAGAACTGAAATTATTATTTTCAGATTCTACGTAAAATCACGGATTTTCATATCCCAATGCTCTATATATGTAGTGTCATCATTACAGAACAAAATTTCGATTATCCACGTTCCGAAGTAAAGCATTTGTAAACGTACCTTCAGCTAACTTCGGTAAATCGGCCGGATTCTTGGGCTCGACAGCAACACGCACGACAGGAGAGACCGAGAACTTCATGACTTTCATGTTGTGTGCTTCTTTGTACGTGGTTATAGTACCAGTCTTTACCAAGAACTGGTCAACACCAACAAGACCACAAATATTTCCTGTAAAAAGTTATGAACTATTTGTATTATGCACAGAAAATTTGAACACTTTTGTGTTTGTAATTTTCAGAGTCAGTTGGCCGTTCTATTGTCTCTCAAAAAATATCAGTACAGGTCTGTGAGAACAATCATCATAAAAGTTACTACGAACTGTTGTGTTTTTGTAAAAAGATGCTCTACAAGTGAACTTACCTGAAGGTACATCTTCAATTGCTTCAACATAACGACCCATCATCAAAATTGTACGCTGGATAGCCTTTTCATACAAATCTTCTTTCTTGCCTGGTTGGAAGTTGGGTCCCATGATACGTGCTTTCATGCCAGTGCTGACTTTTCCGGAGAACACACGACCAAAAGCGTAGAAACGACCTTTATCAGAAGTCGGTACCATTTTCGAAACGTACATCATGAGTGGACCATTTGGATCACAGTTCTGTAAAATAAGTACATGTGACGAAAATATCGTAAGTGATAGATTGAAATTAATCTAAATAAAATATGGCAATCAGATAAAAAAATTTGCTATCTTTCATTTATATCAGTACAGGTCTGTGGATAAGATCATCATACGCGATAAGAACCAGTTGTGGACCAAACGAAGAAGTATTTTTAAAAAATACCTTGATACCAATAGCAGCCTCGTCATCAAGAGGACCTTCGTACAACATTTCCATACGGTATTTTTGAGCAGTGACAGGAGATGGCAAGTGGATGGCTATCATTTGAAGTAAAGCTTCTCCAGCCGGCAACCACGTTCTCATGACAACCTAAAATTGAAATAAAAATTAATAAATACGTGATGGTACTAGAAATTAAATGAATATCTTCGTTTCATATGTTATCAGTCGTGTTCATATATTCAACAAGAAAATTCAGAAGAGGTGTCAGAAATTTTAGAACGATCATCATTGTATATTTTTCTATCCAAATGATAATAGTCATTTACTAAAACAGCAATTCTTACCTTCAAAAGAGCTTTTCCGTCCTTGTCTTTGTCTTCCGGTTTCAGAACAATTCCTAATTTTTGCAGCAGAGTGTCTGCTTCTTCTTTTTTGTAGTTCATAATGCTATCGAATACCTGTTGATCAAAATTATATGGATGTCAATTTAAACATACCGTTTAGTAAACAGGTGAATAATAATTCTTTACAACGCACATACCTTGTAGATTGGATCTAAAACATACATGCAGAAAGATCGTTTGTTGTCAGCTTCTCTATGTTTGCTCCACTTCTTTGTTTTAGGGTTGAAGAACGATTCTCCCCACAATCGGTTCATTAGTTTGACCACGTCAATTTTGAATTTCTCGGCGTACATTTCGGAGAATTGTTTCAATGTAAAAGCCCAACCGTGAAGACCCGAACCAAAACCGACAGATCCTTTGCTGGGATCTACCTATTTTACAACAAATAGCAATTAATATTACAATAGAAGCACAAACGTAAAGCGAAAATAAATGCTTTACTCACTCTAACTTCACCCATGGGGCCATCATCGTCGGAGTATGTGGCAATAATTACGTTAACGTTTTCAACAATACGTTGGAAAGTCTGGTAAAGATCTTCGCTATCAAGTTGAAGTTCCAACAGAGCTCTGTCCATCTTGTTCATGAACAATACAGGCTTGATACGCTCGGCGATAGCTTGACGCAGTACAGTTTCAGTTTGTACACAGACACCTTAAAAACATAAAAAATATTAACATCTCAATAAGCATAACTACATCAATATAAGAAAAACGTGTTGTTGTAGCAGTTGTGCCGTAGCATGTTGGTAAAGGACATAAGGATAGAGGTCCACTAATAGCGTTTAAACACATCTGCTTTTGATCTCCTTCCATTTACGCACAGTCAGCACTGTCCATGTGTATCAGCCAGATAAACCAGCCGATACACTACAGAGTAACACTTTTTGTGCTGGAAGGGATTGCGTGGAATGCAGAAACATTAGTTACGAACTGCTTACCGGATACACAATCGACGACCACTAGAGCTCCATCGGTTACACGGAGAGCAGCTGTTACTTCGCTAGAGAAATCTACGTGTCCAGGGGAATCAATCAAATTGATCAAGAAACCTTTCTCTTCTTTGTCACGTTGATCAGGATTTGTAATAAAAACTAAATCTTTCTCCTCAAGAGCAAAGTACATAGAAATGGCGCTGTAAAACACATTGACCGTTAGCCGTAGATTTAATTTCTACTTTCAAGAAACACCCGTGTTAAACTTACGTGGATTTAATTGTGATACAACGTTCCTGTTCATCTTTGCGCGTATCGGTGAATCTGGTCTCACCAGCTTTGGCACCGGCGATAATACCGGCCTTGGACACAAGGGAGTCGGTCAAAGTTGACTTTCCATGATCAACGTGCGCAATGACGGACATATTTCTGATGTTCTTCTTTTTGTCCATCATGGCACGTATCTCGTCCACCGTGAAGTTCACCTGAAATAAAAGGCATTTTGTAAGTACATCAAATAAATACACAAAATCATACGAAAGAGCACTATGAATAATTGGAGATCTTACACACAATACCATCAAGATATTCGCGAAGTCGAAAATTTAATATCGAGATGTTTTGCTACCGGAATCAAATATGGAAACTTTCGAAAATTGTTCTGAAGCGAAAAATTTTTCAATCGAAACATCGTTTACGTGTCAAGAAAAAAAAAGATTTATAATTTTGATACTGACCATAATGAAAATAAAGCTTCGCAAATCTTGATATATATTATGGGCGCGTATACGTTAGAATTTAGAACGAAAGGAAATAGCAGCTTTCCATGTGGACATATTTCTCCGCACAGCGTCAGTCTTAGAACGACTCCTTGGAGCTTACAGCTTTACGACTTCTTCGTTTTCTATATGCATCGTGCGGGGTGTAATTTCGACGTGTTTCCCTACACGGCAATAAATCGCTGGATGATCTCCGCAACGTTTCCAATGCACGGAGGACCGCCGAGAACGACTCTTTCACGAAGATTCACGAGCATGCTGGCTTGCATCAAGAGCTCGACAAAGCTCCATGACACGTTGCCTCCCGAACGGGCGACGAAACATATTTGGACATCGAGCACTGACAACTCTGAGCCATTCCTACGGAAAATTGACAGGATTGTCCCGGCGGAATATTCACAGAGCGGTCAGAGATCTTTTGCTCCGGCAAATCCGTCGCGAGCCGTCGAAATTCATCCTCGACAAGAGTTGCGCAATCCCAAGTAATCCACCAGTTTTCAATTTCCCCGAACCCAGGTGACACTGGTGCTTCAAAAATATTTGCACCTCTGCACTCCACAGATCGTACAGATCAACGCGTTCGTAATACTTTTCGACGATCATACGTACCATTTTGGATGTTGTCCGATTTCCGTTGGCCTGGTCAGAAATATACGTGCACCAACAATGGCGGACTCCCTGGGAAAGAACACGAGATTCGTGAAAGGGACGAACGATTCGTGCACGGAAGAGGGCGCCCCTTGTTGCGCGTATATCGTGACGTGCACAGGACCAATTGGAATTTCATGATCCCTACCACGTGGCCGAACCTGCGCACGCATTTTACACGCGACTTTGCGATTTTAAACGCAATCCGTTAATTTCTACACGGGGATGTCGTATATGTAGATCGCGGCAACTGTTGCGTTCGATTCTGCAATTTCCGAACGATTTCACTTTCACTGTTACCGAAAGATTAATCTTCCGCTGTTACCTATCCCCATTAACTATGATTATTCGATTTGTAAATGCAATTATAAATGAGAAAAAAGTCAAACCAAACGATTATATGTTGAAAGGAGAATAGGAGGAAGGGGGTGGAAGGTGGAAGAAAAGATAAAATAGAATGATTACGAAAGAATCACTTTGGGCATTGATACATTTATCGCTCCATATTAATGTCTTATTTTCTGATAGTCGACAATGAACTCATACAAAATATGACGCGTATTTAGTAGCCGTAATTCTATGTATACATCTATTATACGCAAACATGTGTATAAAAGATACGTTATATTGCGATGAGTCATAAACGGCTTCCTCTTTCTTACATCTATTTCAGTTAAAGACGCTTTACAGTTGGAATTAATGAACTAGAAATCATTTAGATTTTTCATTCATAAAAGTAAAACGGAAATCATTTGTGATTCAGTACAATAATTACATACTGGCCATGAAAATAGTAATCATTGTGCGCTTTCTTGCATAACAGTCACTAAATGTTAAGGACTATTTCCTTCGTGCAATAAACGTTGCATCTACTTATTATTTACATACAAACCAGACTGTGAATCTATTACACAACTATACTTAATACAAACGTTATCAAAAGTCGGTAAAAAAGAAAACAAATGAAATTACTCGCTTTTTCTTGAAAGCAGAAATAAAAACGTCACCAATTACAATTGCAAGTTCTTTTCAATGTACGTGCACATGTGCAATACGTTTGTATAGTACGATACAAAATGACTTATTTACATTACTTAAAAGTAAAAGATCGCGTTCGTCTTTAAAGCATTCAATGAAGTACCGAAATACTTCGAAGTATACAATATTTTCATTAAAAACGTGATTCTTCTACGATCGACTTAAAGAAAGAATTGATTTTTAATGTACTGCGTAAAGTGATTCAAGAATTCCCAATCTGTGGATCGTTAAAGTCTCGTATCAATTCTTTCTTTAGGTCGGCTACAATTATTTCAAGCAGTGTAATTTTAGCGATTTCCCTTGCAGCTGCGCTCGTGGACGCTTACGCGATCAGGATTAAATGTCCTTCCGCAATTCTTGCAAGGGACTAATTGGTTCAAGTGTGATTTCCAGCTGGCCTCGGCCATTGCCGCTACGTCCACCACCGCATTTCCTGTATCCGGATCACCTGTGAACAAATCAAACGCTGTGTATAGTATACTTTTGTATTACTAAATTAATTTTTTATCATTTATAACACGCATACATGTAAATAAAAATAAAAATAAAAATTTTTCTGTTTTGCCTAAACGACTTTAAATGAAGAAGATACATATTCAGTACAAACTAATAAAATTAGTCTGAAAAAATCTAAATCCGGAGAAATATTTGCTATCGTACACTTCCATCGCTATTTCAGATTTTTACCTTGCCATAAAGTGCATTAAAGACTGTTTTAGGTACTTGATAAAGTACGACCCCGCCGCTTTCGGTTTGCAGCACCACCCCCTGATCGATATAATCACGGTGACCTTAAGTTCATTGGTTGACCGCGGTGCCACGCGACTTATATTTAACTCATTTGTTACGGCTCAGACGCGGACAGGTAGGAATCGTAAAATTGACCATCGCATTGACGTTCCAAGCCAAAACTGTGTCGAATAAAAGTTATTCCGGGGAATCGATCATCGGGGTTGTTCAACTCTAACATCAATTAAGTCGCTCCGCTGGGATCGGCTATAGCGCCGAACAAAGGGATGCCATCGATACTTCGGAACCGAACAGCAACATTTTTATTTACTATTTTCTGCTCGATAAATTGTAAAAAAACAGATCGTATATCCGTGTCGGCAAAAAAACCATCGAACTTACGAGTATAGATCGCTTCCGGTCTCTGGGGCGCTTTCCTCCTCTGATTAGGCGGCAGTTTTTCGTTCTCCGCGTGCCACTTTTTCAGGCACTGTGGCTCGTGAATGGCCAAGCTGCTCGAGCCGAAATCTCTGCCACATATGTAGCAAGTGACCGGTCTCTTCTGTTGATCCTAAAACCAATCGTCTTCCGCTGTTTAGCCCCTCCCCATTGACAAAAACACCGGAGACAGAAACAGCAAATTTTTATTGACAATAACAAATGATCGCACAAAATTTCAACGATTCATCGACTCTCACAAACGATCGGGGACTACAATGATTTAGTTACAGGACAATCGATTGGTAAGGTTTTTTCCTCAGACAAACTGGAGAATGTAAGCGTTCTTTCTAAAACGACTCACCCCCACAGGGCTGGTAAGCTCTTGCATGCTGACGGTCTCTAGCTTCGTTTGGCCTTGTGATTCTCTCCTTCGCGGTTGGCTTGATTGTTTCACGTTCTCCACCTGCGATCGCTTGATACATTGAGGCTCGTGGATCTTGATGCTTTTCGTGCCAAAGTTGCGACCGCAATTCTGACAAGCGACCGTCGGCGGTCCTGAACGCGACGAATTGCTAACAGGTTTCTCCGGGAGCGAAATATCCGACTTCTCAGTGTCCAAATTCTGTGAATCGACAATGAACTTTCATCGCTGTCTCGCAAGTTTATATTAACAGTTCTCGTTACCTTCGGCGAGGCTTTGCAGCTTTTTTCGTGCACCGGTAGTCGCTCCGGCAGGAACGTTCTTGCGCATTTGGGACACGGGAGCAATTGGGCCTAGAAACATGCAATTCTGATTTGTCTCTTTCCTCTGATTTCATAGTAACTGCCGATGGCATATTGGATACATATTTGAATGTAACTTTTAGCTAGAGGAAGGGGTGGTGATGTAATTTTTTATATTAAAACAAAGATGAAGATTTCAAAAAAAAAACTGAAGGTGACCTTCTTATCGTTATAAAAGAGCAAAGTAACAAGAAAGCAGATTATAGCTCCGTATGTCCCCTCGGAAAGAAAGAATCTTGAGTGAATCTTTCCCGAGGACAAAAATTCAAATGAACTCAAATAATGAATCCGGGTTTACAACCCCTTCCTCTATATTCTATGCAACGAATCGAGCTTCGAGGAAAAGAATAATTTTTTTCGTTTGTCGATTACCGAAATCGTTACGATGCCGTGTCGGAAGTTATTAAACGAATCTATTCCCGCGAAACCGGCGAACGTGAAGTAGAATGGATTTGATAAGGATTTACGAGCAAGTCATTTCGATTGCTCGGCAGTTCTGGTGTTAAATCGATAATGTCTAGCTCCGGCTCCACCCCGACAGCCGAAGATGAATAACCTGTTCAAAGAAGCCAGCAAGGTGGAAAGCAAGTTCGTCTTTAAAGTCGAACTTAATGAGTCGCAATGCGGCTCTCAGTTTTTAGATCAAACATAGCGTCACTCTCGCAAAGGCAAGTGTACGCGATAAATGTGGGGCAGCACCTTGAACACGATAGGGCTGGAGGATTATAGTGCGTGACATACTCTTTCCCTCGCTTTCCCTCGTGGAACTAGAAACCTCATAAGCGTCTACTTGTTATTCCCTATTTGTATTCCCACGTATGCGAACACGTATGCGCGAGCTTTTTACGACTCGCGTCGCATTCACGCACCTTTCCTTTTTAATTATAACAAAATTTATGTTTGCGCAATCCTGCTTTTATAACAAATGCGCTGTATAATTCTCCACTTTCACAGACCACTAAACAGAATAACAAGCAGAGAGATTAGCAAACTTAGCTCGTGTTTCTTCAGCGATAAATGTATCTCAAGAATATATGTATAATAATATTTTTAAAGCGACGAGAATGATTCGGCAGAATCTTGTACGCGGAAAGAAATGTTTTATAATTTGCTGCCGCTTTCATGAATATGCATAAGCTCCAGCCCATTGTGCATCGTGCATAGCCGAAACCACCCGCGACGTTCAGCAATTAAGTTACATCATCGCCAATCATGTACAGTTCCCTGTCATCTCCGATGAACTTATTCGAGTGACTCATCGCACCGATAAAAACACATTCGTGTCCATGCAGACAAACATGGAAATACGACACAGGCGAATCCGATCGTTCGCGACGATTCGTTGGCAGTCGAATGAAATATATAAGAAAAAGGGAATGAGATATTTCCTCTGTACTCTTAGAAGACATTATTAAAGTGATGATAATACCTGGCTCTTTTCCCATGCCGCTGTGTTCCATTCCGAATGATCGATCGCGACGTCAGGCCTTCTCGGTGTCGGTCGCCTTTGGTTCGCGGGTAAGGAATTATTTTCGCGTTCCCATTTCTGCGGGAAGGACATTCATCAATCATCGAATTACGGCGGTGAACAATGCATGCAGCAAAACGCAGCTGATAGCAGTTTCGTTATGAAAGGAATAAAGAGGAAAGTAGAGTAGACGGTGTCGCTTATCGGGGATCTTGCTCGGTGACATCGATGCTTGGACAGATAATTATGTATTCGGGAAGGAATAGCGAAACTATTTTCTAGCTATCGGTGATGCATCGTATGTTTGAATCGGAATGTCAAAGATTTAATTTAATTCTTTTTTTTTTTTTGGCAAGTTTAACTGAACGCGCGAATGAAAAAGTTTACTCGAGGCGTTTAATACTCTCTCGAAGTGTTTCCGCTGAAATATTAATTTTCCTACTCCGCGCGGTCGATACCGAAAGAATGCTCGGGGAACGGATGCTAGATAAAATAACGTAATAATCGCGATCGAAACACACCAATGTCATACGTGTGCAAGAGTTAAGGTCGTATATCGAACCGAGTGCATATAAACTACGCCTCACCTGTAAAACTACATATCCGTACACATATACATATGTAATAAACATTTCTGATATAGAAGTATATGTATACATACACCGCGTATACACTCGCATCGATTCCACGGGAACCTTGATGCGTTACACGCTTTCGGACAAGAGAATTCAATAATATTCATGCATCATATCATGACCGATATTATCAGGTGTATGAATAACCGTTCAAGTTCAGCGTAAAATTAGATCCGCCTTGCGCGAACCATCATTTTCGTTCCGCTGGTACTTTTTCTTCTCGTGTTTGATTTATAACCGCCGAAGATAGTATCCATTGAATTATTCACTATCAGCATTATCCATTTAGTCCGAACAGCGAATTATCGTAACCTGACGTACGTTAGTCGGAGGCCCGCGCAAAGAATCGATCACGCTATAGAAATCGTGCTGCGTATCTAACAAGTTGTTGCGAATTGTACGAAGTAAATAAATTAGAGGCTCGAAGCAAGACCTCTCTAAAGGAAATATCAAATATTGAGGAATTAAACGATCGTTCGACTCACTTGCATACACCTGGGCTCGTGAATAGGAAAGCTGGCGGTGCCAAACTCGCGGCCGCAAATGTAACAAGTGATGGTCCTTGGTCCCTTCTTGGTGGGCGCGGAAAATGGTCTGTCGTGGCTGACTCGTGCTCGAGGACTCTCCGGTTTCGTTTCCTGGACCGATTCCTCGGTTTTATTCTTGCTCTTGTCGCTGCGAAAGTTCAAGGCGACAGGCTTCTGAACGGTCTTCGGCAGTGACGTCTTCGTCTTCGAGTTCGTAGGGCTGTCCTTCGGCTTCTGCATCGTTCCCTTAGGATGACTGTGGAAACGCTCCGGCTGGTCCGGTTTCCCGCAGCTTCTGCACGGCTCCGGTGCTCCCTTCATCGACGAGGACATGAACACCTCGAGATCGTTCTGTATCGTCGGCCTTGAATTCCTCTTCCTTAACGTGGAGAGGGAGGAAATTTTTTGGCTGCTCGTTCCATTTCTAGCGAACAAGCGATTGAAAAGTGAAGAAAAGGGTGTTTCAAGGTTGCGTCAAAGGGCGGAGCGCTTATACGACCACCACGAACCTGTTATTGTTGTCGTCCAGTTTTCTGTTATCGGTGATCTTCTTCAGGGCAGCGACATCCTGGCCGGTGATTCGTGCCTGCTTCTGCATTCTCGGGGACTCCGCAGACACGTCCGTCAGGCCGAGTCTCAAGTCAAGGATCTGTTCGAAGCTCCGTCGCTTGTGACGCGTCGGGCCGTTTGCGAGACCGTTGCTCCACGTCGCCGCTACACCGTTTGACGATAGCCTATGCTGTTGTTGCTGCAGCTCGGCGCCGACGGTGACGTCTTCCCGACACCTTGACGACACTCCCCCACTAATTGCTTTGGTGTGTCGGCACCGCGTCATCGAATCGCTCAGCAGCTCCTTGCTCAGCAACGACATGTCGAGCTTGTCGACCAGCTTCGGGTCCAGGACGCTCGGCTTCTCCAGGTTCGCCGTCTTCGGCCGTTCTAGATCCGCGTAGAGAGACACCCCGCGCTTCACTTTCGGCGGCCAGGTGCCGGTATCCGGCGTTTTCGATTTCCCTCGTTGTTTCCCCTTTTCTAAACCATCCATGCCCATTCTCACTCATTTATTCTCCGAAGAAAGAACGATTCGATCTGGCCACTTATCTCTGCCAGTCGATCGTGGTAAACATTATTTTTTGCAAAAAACATGAAAGAAATTCTGAACGATTTTACGTTCGAATTAAAAATACAATTGATTTCGAACTTCACCGAACTTACGAACGCAAGAAAAATTGTAAGCAATAGCTACCACGAGTCTCTAATGATTCACGTGCGATTTCCAAAGGAACGATCGATCGTTCGATTCGAACCTTGATTCATTTAGTTGAACGATCGGTTGCGCGTGTACTTACTCTCTAAAATGTCCAGGTCATCCTTGATCACCAAAAACGTCTTCTCCGGCAAGAACTCTGTCGGGGCCTTCTTCCACTTCATGATCGCCGCCGTGGTTACAAAATCCTGTCACTTCGAATTTGAAGAATGATATCCGGGCGCCGATTTCACGTTACTCGCGACAATTTCCACGATTCAAATAGGACTTCACTTTACGATCTCATGATAGGTCCCCCACTGGAAGTCGGATCTGTGAGGTATCGAACGATACGAGGAGCAAAGAATTGGATTTTTATTAAACGCGCTACAATTTCATTGTGTTCTTTCGATCGATCGTTGTTGGGGGATCGTCGAATTCTCTAACATTTGTGGTTATCGCGATAAACAACCGGATTTTACATCGGCACTCGAATCGTTCATCCTCGTCGACAACCCACTGAATTTAGCTCCCATTGAATCGTTCATCGTGTCGTTAAAAATTATTTTATAAATTCACTTTCGTTCGTTAACTCTTGTCCGTTCTATATGAAAGATCTAAACAGAAATTAAACGTTTTCAACGTACAGTTAGGAGACGATGCGTTTCGCACGGTTTTAAACAAATACGAGCACAAGTGCGCCAATTACGCCGGATGGAACACTGTCCGCAGGTGAAACTGTGAATCCTCGACACGGTACGTACATCTATTTTTCTTCGAAGCACACTGATACGAATAAAAGGTTGCATAGATTTTCACAAAAATGAAGAATAGGATTCCCTTTGGACCGGTTCGCATGAATTATCCCGAATAAGGCTCGCCCGGCCGCTTTCAATCGGTGAACATCACCATGAACGTTTAAATTGTGCGCGAAACTCGAGCAAGAAACGCGATTTCAAACGCGTACGGCCTTTGTCAGCGAAACACCCGGTGCACTGAGCTTCGGTTTACCTTGCCATTGGCTACATATAGCTTTTACCTTTCTCATTGTGGTCGACTGTGTGAAGAATACAGGTGGCCACGAAAATCGATCCAACAACTACTATTAAACAACTGTATCGAGTCCCGCTTGTGTACGCTCCCGTCATCACGCGGAAATCGTGTACGCTCTTGTGCCGCGTCGTTTGATATTTTGAATGAAGCGATTGTCACGAACCGCTGTGGCATGACAGACCATTCTTTCGATAAAATTGATTCATTATGATCAGTCGAATTCCAAATAATTTTTGCTTCGTTGAATGCAACGAAAACGTACGTTTCGTTGATATCTGCATAGAAAATGAAGCCAGGAGAATATTCGTAACTTAAAAGGATGAGATCCCTGCGATCATAATGTCAAAAAGATAACAATGTTCGTTAGAATAAAAAATCTTGTTAATATTTGCAAATACATTCTTTAAGGTTGTATACTTAAAATGTTGTTAGTCTAGATCTAGACATAGTTCGACAATCGTTCGAAATAAAAAATGCAAGTCTTTTTTTTAAATTAAAAATAGTATTTACAATTTAAGTGTATTAATCATTTCGTTTCAATTGGTTTCATTGCTTCTTCCGCTAATAGATAAATGTTTCGTCAGAAATTCTACATGCTCCATTTCGAACTTATCATATTGATTGTCGAACAATGCAGGCGGCAATGTGAAACTCCGGCGGCTGCTATTATTTGCATGATTATTTCGGTATATATATGCCGTTGCAACATATGTGGGTACGTTTCACGTGGAAAGTAAATTGTCGTAAATTTGCGCATACGATTGGACAGTTTTATTCAATGACCTCCTTAAAAATACTGTTAGTCCAGCTTGAAACGATCGTTGTAAAAATTAAATCTATCGTATATCTAGAAAATATATATACAGAAATATATAATGTACATAATACCGAGGCATTATCGGCGGTATCGATATCGTTTGAAGTGAAACCACAACTGAAAAATGTTGTTGTGAAACTGACACCTGAATCCACGTTTGTACGAATACTCCCATTCGCGGTTCACGATCTTGAACGCTATATCTTCGTACGGCGGTCCAGCATGGAACCTCAAGATTGCGAAATCCTTATTGTCGGCACAGGGTGTCTGAAAACGACAAAAATTTTTGTCAACGCGACAATCTCAAATTGCTATATTAAAAAAAGACATATAAAATCAATTTTAAAAACTTATCTTACCAGGAAGTATTCAGGCGTTGTGTTCTTGTCTATGAGATCAGGATAAAATATATTAAACTTGTAACCTTGAACAATTTTTGGGGGTGGATTATCCATATCATAATGCGTTTGATTATATTTGTTCCATTCAAAGCCAGTATGTACTCGATTAAAGTATCTTGGCTTTCTGGGTCTATATTTATCGGACCACAAGTAAATCTGTGCTTCCAAAGATGATTCGACGCTGAATTGTGCCTCATCGGATCCCATGTTCCTCCGTGCTTCTCTGTGCATCGCTTGTTCTTCGGCTGTCATCACATTCTGAATCTTCCGTCCAGTGCTAAGCACTTGATTTCTCGCGTACTCTAATCGCTGATTGTCGTCCTCTTCCAAAGTGACTAATGTTCCCGGCTCAAGCTGAGAATACAATATATACTTCGGAGAATATCCTCCCGATTCGTATTCACAGAAAGACTCTGACAGAAGATCATCGGCTGCACTAGTAGCTTCTTGCTCGTCGCTAAAAACGCACAAAACAGAGCCATAAGTTAAAGCTCTCATAATAAATTTAAGCGTAAAAATAAACAAACAAAAATACGCACTCTGATTGACTTTCTTCATTCGTTACTGTTGCCACACCCTCCTCTTCGGACGATCCATGAGCTTCTTCCTCAGGTTCATTTTCCGTTCTCGAAACTCCTTGTTCGGCAATTAAAACTTCTAACTTTTTGCGCAAATTTTCTTGATGCCGATCTCTCAACCGTGCCCTCGCCATGTGCGCTGAGAATAATAATAGACGTTTGGTACAATGTGTATACTAGACACTACAACTTAAATGAAATGTTGATAATCGATTTGTAAATTACCTTTCAATTGGGATAGAAGGCTCTCCCAATATCCGATGTCTACACCTTCAGGCTTTCCTGTGATCTTGGCTTCAATTTGTAATTGCAATGCTTCCAGCTGTGCCGCTGTTTTCCCTTTGAAAATGGCGGTCACATCTTTAGCCACCGATTCGTGTATTCCTTCTCTCCTACCAACAGCTGAAAATTAAAGTGGATTAACATCATTCTAGGAACACCAGAAAAAGTTTTTTATATCAACTTAATATAAATACTTACCAACTTCATATTCTGATCTTTCTAGTTTTCTCAGCTTGTGTAACTCATCTTCAACTATTACTGTAATATCATTCCAGTAGTCTAAGTTTTTATCACGTTCTAATTCTTTATAAACTTTGATATCCTCGATTAAATCTTCTAAATCTTTTACGTGCAGACCACGTAAGTAAGTATAGGGTTCGTGCATTTCAACAGCATCTACCTCTTCTTCTGCGCTAATATATTTTGCAAGAAGGTCAATCGGTTTAGCCCGTCCATCTTGTATACGAATACGAGATCTCAATCTAGCTTGCTCCAAGTGAAACTGATCCTCTTGTCTTGCCCATTGTTCTAACTGGGCAGCCTCTTTTCCTCTCTGTAGCATAGTCATTTCTTCTTCTCTTTGTTGCCTTTCTAATTCCCTTTCTTGCCTCCTTTTCTTAACTTTTTCCAACTCTCTCTTATTTTCTTCTTGTTTATGTCTATTCCTAACTTCTAATTCTTCTCTACTGACACCTAGCAGACCTTCTTTCTCGAGCTTCTTCGACCACACAAACGTGGAAAGCAAGTTTCCATCGCCAAAAGGATTATCTGTATTTGTGTAATGCAAATAATCATTATCCCAACCCATTCTTTCTTTACGCTTGCGCTCTTTTGCCTCCTTCTTCTTTAAACGTCTTAATCTCTTTTCCTCTGGCGTTTCCGTAGCTTTCATTAGTTCCTTTTGGCGCTTTCTGTCTTCGACTTGTTTCTGACGTTGCTTTTGAAGTTTCTCTAAGAGCTTGGTAGAATTTGACGACGAGTCTGAAGAAGGTGAGCTACTGGATTCACTGGAGTTTGAAGAAATTGAAGATGACGACGACGACCTACAGTTGGAAGCAAGTCTGTTATAAAATAAAGAATAAAAAAATCGGAATATAAAATATAATTGAGTTTACTTTACCTTCTCCTGCTTTTATGTTTCGACGATTTTTTACGGGATTCTCGTAATTCAGACGATTCTCTATGTTTGGACTTTCTATGTTTTTCACTTGAACTCTTTGAATGTTTATTTTTACGCCCGTACCGATCCCTATCTTCTTTCCTAGGTCTCTCATAATCTCTCCTGCGTGAATATTTCTCCATTTTTCTTGCGGACCCAGTGGGCTTCTTCGTGCAAAGTTTTCTACATACTCTCCATTATTGTGATACTTAACCTTTCAAGAAACGACAACTGAACACAGCAATGTCCGCCATTATTCCGTTTCAGACGTATTCAGCTGATTCCGGTGTACTACGTGTACACTTCCGTTTGTGCAAAAGAACATGAAATAATAACAATGTATAATACATTAAATATAGAATATTTAAATGTTTTCACAAAGAAATAATAAATACAAAAAGATTTTCTCGTTGTTCTGCTCTATATATTTATTTATTGTCAGAATATTTCCGACTTTTCGTACCAATGAACTATTTATACATGCCGCATCGAATGGACCGTCAACGAATACGGAGTACATTCCCTCCACTCTTCTTGACACTACATCCGTTAAAACTTTCAAATCGAGTAGTATACGAAGTCGGAGAGAAGGTTTTCGAAAATTCTTTGGCGATTTTTCGTCGCATTCAGTGAATACATAATTGGTTTTCAAAGTCTAGAAGATCATCGTTCAGTGAACAAAACATGTCAAACAAAATCTACTATTCGGATAAATATTACGACGACAAATACGAATACAGGTAGGTTGAAATAACGGCAGTGCGTGATGTACGATTTAGGCTCTAAAATTGATCAATTGTGCCATTTTCTATGGTTCCTCCAGACATGTATGTCTAAATTCGTTAAACGTATGTTTGTCTTGACGTCGCGTTTCGCACCTTCGGCTAAAGGTTTTCGTTTAACGGGATTGTAACCGCGATATTCTTTCGTCGGGTTTGACAATAATCTCTTTGTTCGTTTTTTGGATACGTTTTCCGAGAATTTAATTTGATGGTACGTGACGTACGTCCAGCATCTTGATAATAGCTATCGAACAAAGAATTCACTCATAGGGAGGGGATAGTTATCAGTAAATACTTCTAAGTATTTCTATTTCTATTAAGTATTCCTTTTATGTTAATATTAAATATTAATATAAATATTCGGTATTTTTTCTTGACAAGCATAAATAGTTTCCTCAGTCATGTTAACTGCAATGAACCTTTTTCGTATCGATATCTTGATAATATTATTAATTTATTTATTAACGAAACAAATTTTTCTTCAGACATGTGGTTTTACCAAAAGAATTGGTAAAATATGTGCCAAGTACTCATCTACTCTCAGAGAAAGAATGGAGAGCCATTGGTGTCCAACAAAGCCAAGGATGGGTACATTACATGATTCATAAACCAGGTATAAATCATTTATTATTCGAATTTAAGCATCTTAAATGCTCTTTCAATATTAATGTATTTTAATTGAATTCTTTGTTAATTCCAGAGCCACACATCTTGCTCTTTAAGAGGAAAATAACGTCACCAGCACCAGAGAATTAACTTCTTTGCCATATCTGTATTAATATGTAAATAATACTTCAGATCATTGTTAATATTCATAGAAAACTTAACTGTCATGGCAAAATATTCTATCGACATTGAATATCCAGTTGGTATCAGACTACTGAAACAACTGCTGCATCGATTCGTATTTGGATATGTATCTACTAAATTTGAAAGATGCGATAACAAGTATGGTTTTCTTAAATTTTTCGCTATGTCATCTATACAGCCTTCTGCCTTCATTACCAATAAGTCATTCACAAAAACAAAGTGTTCTGTATATATGTCCATAAAGTGTCTTAGTTGTTAATCGCAGGCTACATAGCTCTTAATTTTGGAATTACCGGAACAACTTGGTATTTTCATTCGATGTAACAGAAGCGAAAACATTCTGCTTCATTTTTTCTCAGAGAATTCTAGTTCTGCGGAAGAATCGACAGTTCTGTTGAGAATTTATTGAGTCAGGAGTGTCCTGATGATCTTGTGATTGCAGTGCCTTGCACAGATGTGCTATTTTTTTACTTACTATTAAGTTATAATTTAAGACTTTTAATGTGGACAATCATTCCTTATATTTAACAAGAATGATGTATTGGAAAACTTGTAATATTTTAAGTTTTAAATTCGTGAACAATATGGATATTAACGCTAAACCTACCGATCACTAAAAGCGATTAAAATGTTCTAGTTTATAAAAATAACAAGGGTCTATTTGTTCAGATTTTGTGCAATTTTTATGCCAATATATGCTTGGATAAAAAAACTTTGCCAATCAATTTCCATGTAAGCGACTTCATTATTTCAATAATTGCAAAATGAAAAATATAAAACCGGTCATTTGAACAGCAGTGGTAGGTTTAGCGTTAATTTAAGATTCCATTTCTATTAGTTGAAAATGAAATTCTGCATTTATTGTGTACCTTGCCATACGATGTTCCACTTTAATTAGTTCTACATCATGCGTTTCATTTACTTTGCGCGTGATTTCGTTCGGATTTTGCTCTCTATACTTTTCCTTTTTCCAACTGCTATGTTTTAGTATTAGTTGACTACGATTTAATTTTATAAAATAAAATAAGTATTGTCAATTTTTCAATAAACGTTTGTAATTAATAACTCTTGCTTTTTTTTCTTTACGGATTCAGAAGATACTCTGTTTAGCTTTTGTTTACGGAAAGTACCGTTTCGAGTTTTAAAGTGTAATGGAGTTGACATTGTATACATAGAATATAAGCGTAACGGTATGATGCCGCGAGGCTTTCGTCAGTTCCTTCGATCCACTCACGCACAGCAAAAAGAGTGAAATAAATTTGGCCGAATATGCGCCGGTGGAGGGGGCAGGACCGAGGGAAACAGAATAATTAAAACAGCCACGTGACTGACCTCAATCCAATTATACAAACATTGTCCCTAGCGGTCAAGTATTTCTCACACCAATTTTTGTAAACTGTACATTAATTAAATCCTCATTGACGGACTGACGTGTATTGCGTGCACACAGTTCGTTTCACTTGTATTACATAATTTCGTTAACGGTGTCTTTTAATAAGGAAATAAGTAATCAGCCAAATTCTTTCAAAATTACACAAAAAAAAAATTAATTTCCATACGAAGAACAACATCGAATAACCGAGAGTACATTACGGAAACATTCGAACATCGGAGCACATTAGAATGAATGTCATAAAGCCAAATTTTACCGAAAATATTAAAGGTGTGCGAGAACTCGAAAATTCGTGATACTCGGATATCCGAAGATCATAAATTTTCGGGTCTCGACCCGAACCAATCTAGAAAATATACATTTAAAATTCATAACACTTCGTACACGCTACAATATAACATCCAGTGGATAAACAATTCCAACACGCGCCTATACAAATCGGCCGATACCGACTGAACTGAAGCTCGGTACGCTGCGCGTATTGCTGTAAGTAAGAGTTTTCTTATCGAGAATGGAAAGGTTTTTACGGAAGCCGTGACACCAGTCTTTCACAATCTACGAATCGATTGGCGAACTCGTAGCCGTACATGGTTTAACCGTTCATTCAAGTCTCGGTTTATAAAATCCGCAAACGTTTCGCGCGGGCGGGCGCCAGCAGGGGCACGCGCACACGCCGCCGCGAGTGCCCTGGGTAAGTATTTACATGTGCAAAAGGTAGGTAAATACATGTCGAGAAAGACGCGAGAACGGGGGGAGGCGTGTGTACCCGGGAGTTCGGTGAAAGGGGGCGAAGGAACGGGGAACGCGTGAACAGCGAAGCTGGGATAGTGGCGAATGTTCGAGGAAGGGGGGCCGGGAGGGGCAGATACATGATCTCTGACGCACACATGCTGCATCCACGCGACGAAGGGCTCTGCTCTCATGGGCAAGCCGGCACTCGGCACTCCACGAGAACGGAGCGCGCCGACAGTACCAGTACCACGACTGCGTCCGCGGGAAGAACGACTTTTCGCGCTCTCTAAAACGCGAACGAAAGGTGCCCGATCTCCCGATTCGAACAATACAATACGCGGACAGCGATACTTGTTGATCCTGCTCATCGCCACGGGATTCCGATAACTCTCGAATCGCAACTGGTAAGCTAACAAACTCTTCCTTTCCTTTCTTCTCTCCTTTTCTTTTTTTTTTTTCTTTTAATACGCAAGTATACGCGAGACCCGCAACTTTACCGACCGAGTTGAGCAACAAACGATCTTGAGGAGAAATCCCATGATTTTACCTGTTGAATTGGAAATGTATATTAACGATGAATCGGCGTGGATTTTTTTCGTCGCGAGAAAATTCGAGATTAGCGCGATCGAAGAAGTTCTCGCTGACGAGAATAAGGGAGATCCAAGGATGTGATATCATCTCTGTTGTTCGTTTGTGGACGCTGATAATTGGGAGTTTTAAATGGGAACAGTCGTTAAGTTTTCTTGTTGTGCATCGCCGGGTGTATCTGTTGCTGTTGCGAAGGAATAAACGGTTTATTGAACCGTGTCTATCTTCTGTCTCTGCACGACGGTACACGTGCACTATAGAGTTGTTCAAACCGTTTGTACACCAACTGTGACTAACCGGAGTTTTTGCTCCGGAATTGTCGGACAGCACGGACTTCTCCAAGGCTTGCAACGTGTTTATAAAAAAAGGAAAAAGTGAGGCAGTTGGTGTCGTTTCTTCATTAATCTAATAAAAATAGCTACGCGGTTCGTTGAGAGCAATTACAACTTCCGGACTCCTCTTTTTTTTGTTCTAACGTATTTCGCAGTGAGATACTATCAGACGCTCGCTACTATTCCGAAATTGTACTTTGTTATGTAATCTACCGTTTCTCTCGATCAGTGGCGCTAAAATTTAAAATATCGTATAGTTTCGAAACGCTTACATGTATAGGGGTGCCAAAGTTCGAATTAAAAATAGTTCATAATTTAGAAACGTTTTGATAGCGTTTGGGTAGCGAAGGGTAACAACGATTAATGCGATTTTTTAAAACTTAATAATAACCACATAGGTAAGCAATGAACGATTAATTGTTGTTGCGGTTAAACTATGAAAGATTTAGCACATTTCTGCGTAGAAATATGTTGACCTTTATACATCCCAAATCTAATAGTTATCGAGATATTATCGAAACCGAGGAGCAGACTCCCTGTATATTTGGCTAGTTTCTCTCGAAAACTATTCTCTTTAATTGCAAGATAATAAAGTATACTGATAAGTATTATAGCTCCACCGGATAAGTTACGCCGAAGATTAACGGCTCGGTCGAATCGAACGTATCGCGTCTGAGCGAAAATTTAATTTTCGAATGTCTTGCAAAACAATCTTGCTATATAGGATTCATTCCGGGAACGAAAGTTCCGATGAAGTGTTTACAACGTCTACCATTTCGTTAGGATGCTGCGCAATCAGTTGCGATTGTTTTCTTCTGCGAAACAACTCGAATCTTCGCAAAAGCTTCGGAAGATCACGCGTTCGAAGTTCTAAGACAAGCGCGAGTGCGCGCGCAGAGGAGCTACATGTATACTTTTGCTCTCGACGATTCAAACAAGAATGGCACATGTGTGCCGCTGTTATGTATTTGACCCCACTTTCGTTTACCCTCTCGGAGAGGCGTACGGTACAGGTGAATCAACCAATCGCGCTCTAATAACCCGTTAAAGCGAAGGTTGATTTCGATCTCGTTCGTACGTGTCCCGTTTCTCGTTTTGTAAATGTTATTGTTGTTGTTGCTGTCGTCGTTGCCGCGGCGCCTGTCCGCGTTTCCGCGGGGGCCATTCGACTTTGGAAACCGATAGAAAAACAACGAAACCGACAACACGTAAATAGTCACGCGCGCGCGAAACACAATAGCAGATTTTTCTGCGGCGTACGATTTGGTTAGCTGATGGAACGCCAAAGGCAGATTTCCAGGACAGTTCGAACCGGTTAATACCAGTTCCTTCTGGATATACACGCGTCTGTGCGTGTGTACACACTGTACACAGAATAAAATCCTTTGTTCATTCACTATTTTAGATCAATCAATATTTTTCGGTAATTAATCACCGATACATCCGATGCCCTTCAGGAACCCTTCTTCGCTGGTAGACACGAAGCATTGTCCATCGGCTGTTGAGTTACAGGCAGACTATACCGGTTAGATCCCTTAGTCATTGCCTTCTTTTTAAAGTCAGAAAAATCCATTACACATGTACACAATTTGAACCTTGATAAATTCTAATCTATGCGATACTATGACTCAACGAGGGATCTGTGATGCAATTGTTACCGATGCTAATGCGCTTGTATCATTGTGGAAAATAAAGCTCCCTTTATATCCATATTAATGTTATTCCGCGAATGCATCTGATTCCTCATTCTACGCAAGATTACCCCGTTTACTCTCCCCAAGTTTACGTCACTACGTCGGGTAGAAATGTTTTCAGCTGTGTCGTCACCTCGAGTGTAATCTATGTATACATTCGATACACGTTGTGTAATATTAATTATGTAAATCGTTTGTTGTGAGATCGAATGCTGTTAGACTTTTCAGGAGACCCCCACGGATCGGGTACCAACGCGATCCATTGTTGGACGGTGTTTCTAATAACGGACGCTGCCGATCGAATTAGGGAACCGGGACCCAGACTCGTCCTCTATGATCCAACCGAACGGTTTTGTTTACTTTCGTAAAATGCAACAGCACAGTTACCTCTCGCGATCTGCTTCTTTCGCTCGAGTCTCTTTGTTGTAGCATACGAAGCGATCGCCTCGTACCAAGCATTTACAGGCATGCATATTTCATAGCGATTTAACATTATTATTATAATAGATTATATTGTACAGGCCGACGGTAACAATTAGTATGCGGGACCAATGAAACCATTACGGGGCCTGTAGATTGTTTTTCCTGCGCGCTTTTGCAATTATGTTGGATAACTGCACGGACTCGCACGTTCTAACTAGGGAATATGCGTTTTGCATGGCTTATGGCCAAGGACGCGACTAAAACGACGTGGATATAATATTTTCAATTGTCCGCGAAGATATTCCAAGAACGGTAAAAAAATCACCGTGTAATCGGATTCCATCACGCGTGGTATGCATGGAAAATGGAAACAGTTCTTGAGAAGAGCGACAAAGAGACATTTTCATTGAGAGTTCAAGCAGGACAGACGTCCTTAAAGGAAAACAATTAGCATAATCGGGTGCTCAGGCCGTTCACCGCTATCCCCGGTGCAATTAGTGTAAATATTTATTTACCTATTCCGATCGCCTGTGAATCTCGGCTGGTAAACGAAATTATGCTCGTGTCGGTTTAACGACTCCTTTATTTTATCTCTTAACTCCTTTTATCCGCCTTATCCATAACGTCAGCCTTATCACGACCTTTTTCGGTACGATATTCGTAAACGTTTTAATATTTGCCCGCGATCATAAGGATGTCGCGTGTACAACAAACGCGATATAAAAAGATAATCAAGTAATCGTGGTGTTCAGCGCCAGCACACAATCTGCCTCGAGGCTATATTTCGTTCTTATATCGGTAGAAAAATTTTTACGCAATGCATTTCTGCGAATCACGATATTCGTTGATTCCCATGATCGACCGATTCCTCCTCCACAGACAACGATGATGTACAACTGGCCACAAAACTTCTCTCCCCACTACCGAAAATGGCATACCCCGTTGACCCACTTCTAACTTGTATTATGTTAAAGTATTTCCCAATCGTGTTCTTATATTCGGAACCAGAACGCTTTTCGATATAACGCGTTATTGGGAGACAGAATAATTGCAAATTGTTCTGGGACTATGCGTTAATTTAGACGATTATTATTAAACGCTCTCGGCCCCTCCAAGGTAATGAGATGAAAATATATGTCTCTTCACAAATATTTAAAATACTATAATTTGGAGTACACATGATTTTGTATATGCCAAAAAAAGTAGATTTGATAATTGTTTTTTTTAATTATTACTTGAAGCAATAATTATATTTTGCCGACTAACTGTAGTTATGATTCTTTTTTTAGGATAAGGACGGTGACGACATGGCGCATCCAAAAAAATGGAGGAATTGCCTATCAGAGAACATGCTAACGATGATGACGGTGCTCGGTGTTGTGGCTGGAGTTATTCTCGGTTTCATTTTGAGACACTCGAGAGACGAGCCATGGACAAAGCGCGAGATAATGTACATCCAGTTTCCAGGAGACATTTTTCTTAGGATGCTGAAGGCTCTCATTCTACCATTGATCGTCGCTAGCATTATCAGCGCTATCGGTGGATTAGATCTCGGTCTATCCGGTAATTGTTGGAGATTTAAATTAATTTTCATTGTTCAGAAATTCAGTTTCTTATCTGTTATTACCAAATAATTTTAAAAAATTTGAAAATCTTGTACATTTGATCAATGTTGAAGATGACTGCGGACAAAATTTCAAATCCAGCACTGTCCGGCCAATCCCGAACGTCTGATAATTCTAAGAGAAAAGATACATCTTCCATACCTGTAGTCCCGTTACAATGTTTGAACATAATGTTTGACTTGCAAAAGATTGCGCCGTTTGCCTTGTTTCCATTTAAACTGTATTTTTAAATGATGTTTATCAGAAGTCGCTGCTCCATAAGATCTGATTAGTATTTCAGATTGCGTGAGCATGCAATGTTATTTACGCGAAGATCACGCAGAGCATGGTTTACTGAAATTTTCTGGCAGAATCCGACTCCCGCCCACGAACAAATTCGATAGTAGAAACTTTTACGTGTCTTACAGATAAATATTGACTTTGCGTTACTAATGACCCGATAATTACTTCGAATCGACCACGTTCTACAGTTCGAGCGAATGCTAACAGAGTTCTTCTTTTCTTCCTCTTGTCTAACAATACAAGAGCTGAACAATCGTGACATTTGGTCCCGCGATAAGAAACTCGGCAAGCTGCAAATAAATCTTGATCACTTTGTGTAACTTTAATGCACGAAGTTGTTACGTTATGTACACAGTGGCGTTCAGTTTGAAAATACGAGGGCAATTTGAAAAGTTCGCGGCTTCGGAATAGAAATATATGATCTTGTTACATCTTACAGGGAGGATCGGTGTACGATCGATTTATTATTATGCGTCGACAACCATATCCGCTGTAGTCCTTGGAATAATACTCGTTTTAATTATTAAACCTGGACAGATCAGCTCGCACACCTTAACTACAAATGAATCTGTAAAACCACCTAGGAATGTTACTACTGTAGATACTCTGCTAGATCTAGTCAGGTATAAAAATTTACGTTCTCTCTTCCTGCAATGAATCATTAGAACGGTCATATGAAATTCTTTTGTGTTTTACAGAAATGTGTTTCCTCCTAATCTTGTACAAGCTTGCATTGCTCAAGTACGTATGCAACCCTTTTCAATGATTTGCAAATGACAATTTCTCTCCAATTTTATTTTAATTGAATATCGTTTGATTGCAGTACCGAACAATACTAATTAAGCCTGAAAATGAAACAAACAGTAAGTAAAGATTTAAAACATCTGATTCCAATACTTGTTTAATTACATGGTTGTCATGCGATGTCATGTTTTTTTTGTAGCTAATTTACAAGATTGGGAAATATCTTCCACCTATGGGGATGGTACCAATACTTTAGGTCTGGTAGTTTTCGGAATTGTGTTCGGTATAGCCATTAGCAAAATGGGGGATGCTGGCAAACCCCTTTTGACTTTCTTTCATACCCTGTCCGAAGCATCTATGCTGATTACTAAATGGGTGATATGGTACAAAATTACATAATATCTATATTAATCAATTCATATCTATGTAAACTATGTTTTAATGTTACTCTTGTTTGTAGGGTATCCCCAATTGGTGTTCTCTTTCTTGTTACCTCGAAGCTCTTAGAAATCGAAGATATTGGTGCCATTGTCGGACAACTAGGTTTATACTTTGTCACAGTATTATTAGGTTTGATTATTCACGGTTGCGGTACTCTTTCTCTCATATTCTTCATTTGTACCAGAGAATTACCGTTCAAATTGCTCGCAAAAATGGGCCAAGTTTTGGCTACTGCATTTGGCACTTCATCTAGGTAAAGCTATTTATGATATCCATAAGTTACGTTATTCACATTTATCTATACTTGAAATGTATGAAAACATGTTTACGATTACAGCACTGCTACCCTTCCAGTAACAATACAGTGTTTAGATAATATTGGTGTAGACCCTAGAATCACAAGATTCGTTGTGCCAATTGGTGCCACTATTAACATGGATGGGACTGCATTATATGAAGCTGTTGCTGCGATATTTATAGCTCAAGTTAGAAATGTTCCATTGTCTATCGGAAATGTTATTGGTATCAGGTAAATTAGTAAATTAGAAATTAAATTAAATGAAACAGTACGAGCATAATCATTATTACATCGTAACATTGCTTTCCAGTATAACTGCTACTGCAGCGAGTATAGGAGCTGCTGGTATTCCACAAGCTGGTCTTGTTACAATGGTTATGGTTTTGGACACTGTAGGCCTACCTGCTGAGGATGTAACACTCATTATTGCGGTCGATTGGCTCTTGTTAGTATATTGGTTTTCTTTTTTTAAGCTGGAAAGTGTTCAATTAAATTTTTATAATAATTATGAAATTCCTTTGCAGGGACCGTTTCCGAACAACGATAAATGTTATATGCGACGCGCTCGGAGCTTACGTTGTTGAACATATGAGCAGAAAAGAACTGGAAGCAAATGTTACTCTTCCAGAAGAAACGATTGAACTAGCAAGAGTAAGGAAAGTTGAGGCATAAATCGTCAATCTTTCCTTTTGCTAAAATTTTGCCATGATATTATGTAAACACAATTTTACTGTGTTTATATTTTTTTTGTATACTTCATAGACAATTATTTGTACTAATGTATATTCATCCTGGGTGCAAATCTTATTTTAAATGTATATTTATATACATTACATAATATATTGATATAAATGCCAGATATTGTTATTAGCATGATACTTATTTAGAATTTTAAAGGACTACGATAAAGCATAAATTCTATTTCTCATTAACGTACTAAATACATTGTTTTTGTTTACTGTTGTTACAATAATATTTATGACAGTTATGTGTA
This sequence comes from Lasioglossum leucozonium, assembly GCA_028454225.1. Lineage (NCBI taxonomy): Eukaryota > Metazoa > Arthropoda > Insecta > Hymenoptera > Halictidae > Lasioglossum > Lasioglossum leucozonium. The sequence goes on along the minus strand of CM052221.1, from coordinate 24,548,176 downwards.
TGTTCTTATATGCGAGATCAGAATACAATATGGCTTGTAATGTTGAAACATTCCACATATTTATTAAGGTCAGCAAGTATAAAAAATTATCTTCAACACTATTTTTACATACTTCATTTATGTACATATATAGTATTTATTATACAGATTTTATTAATAATAAGTCTTATGAAATAATAGCTTGTATACACAGCCTGTAAACATACTTAAATATGTACTTTTTTAAATTAATTTTGTGATTAAATTTTGGACATATTCTAATTCATGAATTCCTCAATTTGTTGTCACTTATTAATTTCTCCAGATTTATATTTACATTTTGTTAACAATTATTTTTATACAGTTACCTATTTAGAAGAACTTTACACCTTGATTATCGTCAAATAAAATTAACTCAGCTTTTTTGGCTGCTTCTAAAGTTTTGAGTGCTCTAATTAATACTTCTGTATCAAGTCCATAAAATTCTGAAAATATATGATTAATTGTTTAGTTTTGTTTTCTCTTTTGAAGAAAATAATTTTTTGTCTGAGTACACACCTTGATCCGTTGTATCTTCTCCTTGTGTTAATTCGAACAGAGTACACACAGATCCAATGAATCCTTTTTCTTGGGCCCAATTATATAGTATCTCACCCCATTCCTCTAAAGTATGCCAATAAACCAGCCATCTTTGCTTACCCTTATCTACCGGACTTGCATTCCCAGACTTTGCTAATTCTTCCAATACCAATAAAACAACTTCTGAGGGTAATTTTCCTATTACATGCATTGAGGAAAAATACTTTATCATCTCATCTACCAGTTATTTTTACATAAGTGATATAAAAACCTTACAATCTTATTTATAAGTTGATTTTAGACAAAGGATACGATTAATTGCAACATTATTGAACAATGGACTTGAGTGTGCTTCTCGAATATCCACTGAAGACTGCTTGGTCACACGGTAATATTCTAATATTAAACCCTTCCATGCTGCTATTTGTTTAGCTCTAGTATCAGTATGAGGTTGGAGACTGAAAAATATGGAATTTCATTGTTCAAAAGTGGACTTATGTACTAAACAAAATCTAAATTACCATCCTTCCATAAAAATGAACTTAATCCACATATATTTACATTAATGTATGTTGTTACCATATTTAACCTGAAAATATGCTAAACACGTATGTATTCTTATTTTCGAAATAAATTATGTCAATCGAGTACTTGAAAATAAAACACAATAGTCTGCGTTATTGTTATCATTGAAACTATATTGTAATCACTTCGTACTTACGTAAAAAACGGAGGAAAACTGTATTGCCACGGCCACTCGATTTCTGCCATTCTGGTTGAAATGTTTAAAGCTCCAATCAATCAGCTATTTTTTCTAATACTCATCGAAAACGCGATAACACTGATACAAATAAAAGTGTTTATAAGTATCTACGACATCAATGCTTTCCTTAAATTTTTAACTATCGTTTTGACACTAATGTCAAACTTTCGAAATGTGTGCCAGTGTATGTATACATGAAACCACCACTTTTGCTGGCACCACAGGCCAGGTATAAGGATAGACCGTGGGATAGACACAAAGCGGATTAGATAGAGGCGAAGGTTCCATAAGAGCGTTTTGCAGCGCTCCTATCGTGTCAGGAACTGAACTATTCTGTTATTCCCTTGCCCCACTCCCCGAAAACAAGACGATTCCCAATCCCATATTTTACGGTTTGCTACTCTAAATTTTGTTCTGGGTATACAATTTTAAAAGTACGTAAATTCATATACATGTTATAAAGTTAGGAATGAAGAATACAAAATACAATTGAAAATTACATTAACATTTATTTTTAAAAGAATTATTTACATATTTATAAATATATATATACTATATATAAAACATATTTACATACTACAGCAATGTATAGGCATTTTTGTCTAATTCCAAAAACACAAAACGAAAAATACTTGGAAAAATAAGATACATGATGATCGCATCGATGGTTGTCAAGTGGTCAAGTGTTTAAGTGCTCAAGTGGTCAAGTGTTCAAGTGGCCAAGTGGCCAAGTGGCCAAGTGGTCAAGTGGTCAAGTGGTCAAGTGGTCAAGTGGTCAAGTGGTCAAGTGGTCAAGTGGTCAAGTGGTC